>CM033476.1:25737131-25805309 GCA_019447015.1 Hymenochirus boettgeri | reverse complement strand
CCCATTAAGTTAGTAGGAGGTTCCATAGACATGCATCTTCATCAGTAACTACCATTAAGTGAAGTAGGGGTGTCCGTAATTACCATATATATCATGTACTACATGAAGTTCAGTGGGGTGTCCGTATATTATCCAGTATCACATGTACTACCATATAGTTAAGTAGTGTTCCGTATATTATCCATAATATCGCTCATGTCTACTAACCATGAAGTTCAGTGAGGGGTGTCCGTATATTATCCATATATTCTCATGTACTACCAGAAGTTCATAGGGGGGTCCGTATATTATCCACTATACATCATGTACCTACCATGAGTTAAGTAGGGTTGTCCGTATATTATCCATATCATCAGGTACTACCATGAAGTATCAGTAGGGGTGTCCGTAATTATCCAATAATATCATGTCTAACCATGAAGTTAGTAGGGTGTCCGTAGATATCCACTATATCATCAGGTACTCCATGAAGTTCAGTAGGAGGGTGTTCCTATAGTTATCCATATATCATCATGTACTACCAATGAATTAAGTAGGTGGGTCCCTATATTAATCGCAGTATTGCATCTCTGACTAACCAGAAGTTAAGTAGGGGTTCCGTATATTATCCCTATATCATCAGTACTCTACATGAAGTTCAGTAGGGGTTTCCGACATATTATCCATACTACATCATGTACTACCATGATTAGTAGGTGTCCCCGTTATTCCTATATCATCATGTAATACCATGAGTTATTGGGGTGGTCCGAATATTATGCATATATCAATCATTGTACTACCATGAATTCAGTGGGTGTCCGTAATATTACCATATCATCAATTAACTACCTGAAGTTAGTAGGAGGGGTGTCCGTATATGATCCGCTATATCTCATTATACCGCATGAGTTAGTAGGGTGTTCCGTGAATTAACCTATATCGATCATGTACTACCATAATCAGTAGGGGTGTGTCCGTAATTAATCACTATATCGTCTGTTCTCATGAATTCACGTAAGGTGGGTGTCCGTATATTATCCATATATCATCATGTACTACCAGAATTATGTAGGGGTGCCGATATTAGTCCATATATCATCAGGTCTACCAGTGACGTTCAGTAGGGGTTCCGTATATTATCCATGATATCAATGCATGTACTACTACCAATAGAGTTAAGAGGGTGTCCGATATTTATCCGATATATCATTTACATACGATTATCGGGGTGTCCATATTCCATTTTACGAACTCGAGTTAGTAGGGGTGTCCGATATTAATCCATATATCAATCATGTACTACCTGAAGTTAGTTAGGGTGTCCGTATATTATCCATCTATATACATAAGTCATGGCATATTCCAACACAGTCAACATAAGTTCAGTAGGGGTGTCGTTATTATCCCTATATCGATCATGTACTACCATGATTCAGTAGGGGTGTCCTATATTATCCATAATCATCATGTACTACCAGAAGGTTCAGTAGGGGTTCTCCGCTATTTTCTCCATATATCATCATGTACTACATGACTCTGAAAGTTAGGTAGTGTGTCCGTATATTATCCATATATCTCATGTCACTACCATGAATTCAGTAGGAGTGTCCGTATAATTATCCTAATAATCATCATGTACTACCATGACGTTCAGTAGGGTGTCCTTGTCCATATTATCCAGATATCAGCATCGGTCACCATGAAGTTCAGTAGGGGTGTCCGTATATTATCCATATATCTCATGTACTAATGACCATGAAGTAATGGGGTGTCCGTATATTATCATTATCCGATCAGTACTAACCATAATTAGTAGGGGTGGTCCATATATTACCATATAATCATCAATGGACTACCATGACGTTCATAGGTGTGTCCGTATATATCCATATAATGCATCATGTACTAACCATTAAGTTAAGTAGGGTGTCCGTATTACTCCTATATCTCAGTACTACATGAAGTTCAGTAGGGTTGTCCGTATATTTCCATATATCTCATGTACAACCATGAAGTTCAGTAGGGTGGTCCGTAAATATATCCATATATTCTCATGTACTACCAATGAAGTTATTAGGGGTGTCCATAATTATACATAGATCATCATGTACTACCAGAAGTTCAGTAGGGGTGTCCGTATATTAGCCATATCATCACTCATTCTACTACCATGAAGTTCATAGGGGTTTTCCGCAATATCCATATACATCATGTACTACCATGACTTTAAGTAGGGGTTGTCCGTATATTATCCATATATCCTCATGTACACCATGAAGTTAAGTAGGGGTGTCCTATATTATCCATCTATCTCATGTACTACCATAAGTTCAGTAGGGGGTGTCGTATTTATCCTATATCATCATGTACTACCATGAAGTTAGTAGGGGTGTCCTTATATTACCATATATCATCATTACTACCATGAAGTTCAGTAGGGGGTGTCCGTATATTATCCATATCATCATGTACACCATGAAGTTCGTAGGGTGTCCGTATATTATCCATATATCTCAAGTACTACATGAAGTTCCAGTAGGGGGTGTCCGTATATTATCCAATATCATCATGTACTACCATGAAGTTAAGTATGGGTCCGATATTATCCATAATCTCAACTACCATGAAGTTCAGTAGGGTGCCCATCTTATCCATTAATCATCATGTAACTACCATAGAAGTAGGGGTGTCCGTATATATCCTATATCTCATGTACTACCATAGTCATAGGGGTGTTCTATATTATCCATATATCATCATGTACTACCATGAAGTTAATAGGGGTGTCCTATATTATCCATATATCTCATGTACTACCATGAGTTTACAGTAGGGGTGTCCGTATATATCCCTATACTCAAGTACTACACTAAGTTCAGTAGGGGTGTCCGTATATATCCCCATTATCAATCATGTACTACCATGAAGTTCAGTAGGGGTGTCCGTATATTAATCCATATATCATCATGTACTACCAGAATTCTAGGGGTGTCCGTATATATCCATATATCATCAGTGTAACTACCATGAGGTTACGTATGTGGGTCCGTATATTACCTATTACATCATGTACTACCATGAGTCAGTAGGGGTGTCCGTATATTATCCATATATCATCATGTACTACCAGAAGTTTAAGTAGGGGGTGTCCCTATATTATCCATATCATCATGTACTCCATGAAGTTCATATGGGGTGTCCTATATTATCCATATATCTCATGTACACCATGGAAGTTCAGTAGGGGGTGTCCGTATATTATCCATATAATCATCATGTACTACCATGAAGTTAAGTAGGGGTGTCCGTATATTATCCATATATCATCATGTACTACCATGAACGTTAAGTAGGGTGGTCCGTATATTATCCATATATCATCATGTACTACCATGAAGTTAGTAGGGGTGTCCGTATATTAATCCCATATCAATCATGGTACTACCATGAAGTTCATAGGGGGTGTCCTGTATATTATCCATATATCATCATGTACTCCAGAAGTTCATAGGGTGGTCCGTATATTATCCATATATCATCATGTACTACCATGAAGTTAAGTAGGGTGGTCCGTATATTAGTCCAATATCATCATCTACTACCATGAGTTAGTAGGGGGTCCGGTATATTATCCATATTCGTCATGTACTACCATGGAAGTTCATTAGGGGTGTCCGTATATTATCATCTATCATCATGTACTACCAAGAAGTTAAGTAGGGGTGTCCGTATATTATCCATATTCGTCATATGTACTACAATGAGTTCGTAGGGGGTGTCCGTATATTATCCATATATCATCATGTACTCCATGCAGTAGTAGGTGGTGTCCGTATATTATCCATATCATCATCATGTACTACCATGAGTTCAGTAGGGGTGTCCTTATTATTATCCATATATCATCATGTACTCGCCATGAAGTTAGTAGGGGTGTCCGTATATTATCCATATATCATCATGTACTACCATGAGTTCAGTAGGGGTGTCCGTATATTAATCCATATATCATCATGTACTAACCATGAAGTTAGTAGGGGTTGTCGTATATTATCCATATATCATCATGTACTACCATGAGTTCAGTAGGGGGTGTCCGTATATTATCCATATATCATCATGTACTACCATGAAGTTCATAGGGGTGGGTCGTCCGTATATATCCATATATCATCATGTACTCCATAAGTTAAGTAGGGGTGTCCGTATATTATCCATATCATCATGTACTACCATGAAGTTAGTAGGGGTGTCGTATATTATCCATATATCACATTCTACCATGAATTTTAAGTAGGGGTGTCCTATATTATCCATATATCATCATGTACTCCATGAAGTAAGTAGGGGGTGTCCGTATATTATCCTAAATCATCATGTACGACCATGAAGTTCAGTAGGGTGTCCGTATATTATCCATATATCATCATGTACTACCATGAAGTTATAGGGGTGTCCGTATATTATCCATATATCATCATGTACTACCATGAATTAGTAGGGGTGTCATATTCTATATCCTTACTACCATGAAGTTGTAGGGGGTGTCCGTTATTATCCATATATCATCATGTACTCCATGAGTTAAGTAGGGTGTCCCGTATATATTTCCATATCTCATGGTACTACCATGAAGTAAGTAGGGGGGGGTCCGTATATTATCCATATTCATCATTTACTACCATGAAGGTATGTAGGGGGTCCGTATATTAATCCTATATGCATCATGTACTACCATGAAGTTAAGTAGGGGGTGTCCGTGTATTATCCATAATCATCATGTACTCACCATTGAAGTTCAGTAGGGGGTTCCTATAGTTATCCATATATCATCATGTTACCATTAAGTTATAAGTCAATGGGGGTGTCCGATATATCCATATCGTCATGTACACCATGAAGTTGAGGTAGGGGGTCCGTAATATATTCCATATACTCATGTACTACCATGAAGTCAGTAGGGGTTGTCCCGTATATTATCCATCTATCATCATGTCTACCATGAAGTTAGTAGTGGGTGTGTCCGTATATTATCCATATATCATCATGTACTACCATGAGTTTAGTAGGGGTGTCCGTATATTATCCATATATCGTCATTACTACCATGAAGTTCAAGTAGGGGTGTCCGTATATTATCCATATATCATCATTAGACTACCATGAAGTTCAGTAGGGGGTGTCCGTATATTATCCATATTCTCACTGTACTACCATGAAGTTCAGTATGGGGGGTCCGTATATTATCCATATATCGTCATGTACTACCATGAAGTTCAGTAGGGGGTGTCCGTATATTATCCATATATCATCATTTACTACCATGAGTTAGTAGTAGGGTTTCCGTATATTACCATATTCGCATGTACTACCATGAAGTCAGTAGGGGGGGTCCCGTATTTATCCATATCATCATGTACTACCATGAATTGTAGGGGGGTGTCCGTATATATCCATATATCATCATGTACTACAGAAGTTAGGGTTCCTATATTAGCCAATATCTCATTCACATGAAGTTCAGTAGGGGTGTCCTGTATATTACCATATATCATCATGCCTACCATGAAGTTCAGTAGGGGGTGTCTCGTAATTATTATCCATATATCACATGTACACCATAAGTTAGTAGGGGGTGTCCCGTTATTATCCATATATCATCATGTACTCCCATGAATTTAAGTAGGGTGTCCGTATATTATCCCATATTCATCATGTCTACCATGAAGTTAAGGAGGGGTGGGCCTATATTATCCATATATCATCATGTAACTACCCATGAAGATTAAGTAGGGGTGTCCGTATATTATCCATATATCTCATGTACTACCAGAAGTTCAGTAGGGTGTCCGTAATTATCCATACATCATCATTACTACCATGAGTTAAGTAGGGGGTGTCCGTATATTATCCATAATCATCCATGTCTACCATGAAGTTAAAGTAGGGTTTCCGTATATTATCCATATATCATCATGTACTACCATGAATTCAGTAGGGGTCCGTATATTACCCCATATATCATCATGTACTCCCATGAAGGTTAAGTGGGGGGTGTCCGTATATTATCCATATATCAATCATGTACTACCATGAGTTAAGTAGGGGGTGTCCTGTATATATCCATATATCTCATGTACTACCATGAAGTTCAGTAGGGTGTCCAGTATATTATCCATATATATCATGTACTACCATGAAGTAAGTAGGGGTGTCCGTATATTATCCCATATATCATCATGTACTACCTGAAGTTCAGTAGGGGTGTCGCGTATATTATCCATATATCATCATGTACTACCATGAAGTTAGTAGGGGGGTGTCCGTATATTCTCCATATATCATCATGTACTACCAAGAAGTTCAGTAGGGGTGTCCGTATATTATCCATATTCATCATGTAACTACCATAAGTCAGTAGGGGTGTCCGTATATTATCCATATATCATCATGTACTACCATGAATTCAGTAGGGGTGTCCGTATTTATCCATATATATCATGTACTACCATGAAGTTCAGTAGGGGTGTCCCCGTATATTATCCAATATATCATCATGTCCTACCATGAAGTTAAGTAGGGGTGTCCGTATATTATCCATATATCATCAATGTACTACCATGAGTTAGGTAGGGGTGTCCTCTATACCATATATCATCATGTACTACACATGAAGTTCAGTAGGGGTCCGTATATTATCCTATATCATCATGTACTACCATGAAGTTCAGTAGGGGTGTTCCGTATATTATCCATATACATCAGTTACTACCATGAAGTTAGTAGGGTTGGCCGTTATTATCCCATATATCATCATGTACTACCATGAAGTTAGTAGGGGTGTCCGTATATTATCCATATATCATCATGTACTACCATGATTCAGTAGGGGGTTCCTATATTATCCATTATCACATGTACTACCACCATGAAGTTCAGTAGTGGTGTCCGTATATTTCCATATTCATCATGTACTACCATGAGTTAAGTAGGGGGTGTCCGTAATTAATCCATATATCATCATGTACTACCAGGAAGTTCATTAGGGGGTTCCCGTATTAATCCATGAGTCACCATGTGTACTAACCATGAAGGTTAAGTAGGGGGTGTCCATATATTAATCCAGATATCTAGCCATTTAGTACCATGAAGTTCAGTAGGGGGTGTCCGTATATTATCCATATATCATCATGTACTACCATGAAGTTTCAGTAGGGGGTGTCCGTTATATTATCTCCAATCATCATGTATTTCTACCATGAAGTTCAGTAGGGGTGTCCCGTATATTATCCATATATCATCATGTACTACCATGACATTCAGTAGGGGTGTCCGTATATTCCATATTATCTCATTACTAACCATGAAGTTATTAGGGGGTGGTCCGTATTTAACCATTATCATCAATGTACACCATGAAGTTCAGTAGGGGTGTCCGTATATATCCATATTCAATCATGTACTACCATGAAGTTCATTAGGGGGTGTCCGTTATTATCCATATATCATCATGTACTCCCATGAAATTTCAGTAGGGGGTGTCCGTATATTATCCATATAGTCATCATGTACTACCATAAGTTCAGTAGGGGGTCCGTATATACTATATATCCATCATGTACTACAAAGTTCATAGTGGTGTCGTAATTATCCATATACTCATGTTACTACCATGAGTTCAGTTAGGGGGTTGGTCCGTATATTATCCATATATCATCATGTATACTACCATGTAGTTAAGCATGACGGGGTGTTCCGTATATTAATCCACATATCATCATGTAAACTCCATGAGTTCATAGGGGGTGTCCCGTTATTATCCATATATCATCATATTACTACTGATTAATAGGGGGTGTCCGTATATTTCCATATATCGCATCATGTAGCTACCATTAAGTTCAGAGGGGTGTCCCGTATATTGATCATATATCCTCATGTACACCATGAATTCATAGGGGGTGTCCGTATATTATCCCATATATCATCATGTCTACCATAGTTAAGTAGGGGTGGTTCCGTATATTATCCTGATATCACTCATTTACTAACCATGAAGTTCAGTAGTGGGTTCTGTATATTATCATATATTATCATCATCGTCTACCATGAGAGTTCAGTAGGGGGTGTCGCGTATATTGATCCACTATATTCTCATGAACTACCATGAATTCTGTGGGGTGTCCTATATTATCCCCATCATATCATCAATGTACTACCCATAAGTTCAGTAAGGGGGTTGTCCGTATATTATCCATAATATCTCATGTACTACCATGAATTTCGATGGGGGTGTCCGTATAGTATATTATGTTCCATTCTAGTGCATATATTACCTATACATCTGTACACCAGGAAGTTACAGTAGGAGGTGTCCGTATACTTATCCATATTCATCATGTAGCTACCATGAAGTTAAGTAGGGGGTGTCTGTATATTAGTCCATATAATCATCATGTACTACCATGAAGTTCATTAGGGGTGTCCGTATATTATGCCATATTCATCATGTACTACCATGAAGTTAATAGGGGGTCCGTATATCAGTCCATAACACAGGTACTACCATGAAGTTAGTAGGGGGTGTCCGTATATTACCATATCATCACATGTACTACCATAAAGTTCAGTAGGGGTGTCCGTATAGTTATCATCCACTATATCATGTACTACCATGAAGTTCAGTAGGGGTGTCCGTATTTATCCATATATCACCATGTACTACCATGAAGTTCAGTAGGGGGTGTCCGTATATTATCCATATATCATCATGTACTACCATGAAGATCATAGGGGGGTCCGTATATTATCCATACTATCCATCCATGTACTACCATGAAGTTAAGTAGGGTGTCCGTATATTTCCATATATCACATGTATCACCGTGATTAGTAGGGGGTGTCCGTATATTATCCATATATCATCATGTACTACCAATGAAGTTCAGTAGGGGGTGTCCCGTATATTACCCATATCATCATGTACTCACCATGAACTCAGTAGGGGTGTCCTATATTATCCTATATTCATCATGTATCACCATGATCGTAGGGGGTTCCGTATATTATCCATAATCATCATGTACTACCATGAATTCAGTAGGGGTTCCGTATATTATCATATATCATCATGTCTACCATGAAGTTTAATTAGGGGTGTCCTGATATTATCCATAATCATCATGTACTACCATGAAGTTAAGTAGGGGGTGTCCGTATATTATTCCTATATCATCATGTACTAACTACCATGAAGTTCAAGGGGGTGTCAGTATATATCCATATATCAGCATTCTACCATGACCATGAAGTTCATAAAGGGGGTGTCCGTATATTATCCATATATCACTCATGTAATACCTGAATTTAAGTAGGGGTGTCCGATATATCCATATATCGTCATGTACTACCATGAAGTTCAGTAGGAGGGGGTGTCGTATATATCCATATATCACATGTATACCATGAAGTTCAGTAGGGGTGTCCGTATATTATCCATATATCATCATGTACTACCATGAAGTTAAGTAGGGGTGTCCGTATATTATCCATATATCATCATGTACTACCATGAAGTTCAGTAGGGGTGTCCGTATATTATCCATATCACATAGTACTACCATGAATTCAGTAGGGGTTCCTATATTTCCATATATCTCATGCATGTACTACCATGAAGTTCAGTAGGGGGTGTCCGTATATTAATCCTAATTCATCATGTACTACCATGAAGTTCAGTAGGGGTGTCGATATTATCATATATCATCATGTACTTACTCATCGTATATTATCATATTATATGGGGTACTACCATGAAGTCAGTAGGGTGTCCGAGATCATCCATATAATCATCATGTACTCCCATGAAGTTCAAGTAGGGGGTGTCCGTATATTATCCATATATCATCATGTACTCCATCGAATATTAATCCATATTCATCAGTACTACCATGAGTTCAGTAGGGGTTGTCCGTATATTATCCATATATCATCCCAGGTACTACCATGAAGTCAGTAGGGGTGTCCGTATATTATCCATATATCTCAGATGTTACTACATGAGTTAAGTAGGGGTGTCCATATTTTCCATATATCATCATGTACACCAGAAGTTCAGTAGGGTGTCCGTATATTATCCATATCATCATGTACTACCATGAATTTCAGTAGGGGTGTCCGTATATTATCCATATACATCATGTACTACATGAAGTTCAGTAGGGGGTGTCCGTATATTATCCGATAATATCATCATGTACTACCATGATCGTTCAGTAGGGTGTCCGTATATATCCATATTCATCTAGTACTACCATGAAGTTCCGTAGGGGTGTCCGTATATGATCCAATATATCATCATGTCTACATAGTTCAGTAAGGTGGGTTCCGTATATTATCCATATATCAATCATGTACTACCATGAAGTTCAGTAGGGGTGTCCGTAATTATCCAATATCATCATGTACTACCATGAAGTTCAGTAGGGGGTCCGTATATTATCCATTATTCATCATGTACTACCATGAAGTTCATAGGGGTGTCCGTATATTATCCATATATCATCATGTACTGACCATGAAGTTCAGTAGGGGTGCCGTATATTATCCATATATCACCATGTACTACCATGAAGTTCGTAGGGGTGTCCGTATAATTATCTATATATCATCTGTACTACCATGAAGTTAATTAGGGGGTGTCCCGTAATTATCCATATATCATCATGTACTATACCATGAAGTCAGTAGGGGGTGTCCGTATATTATCCATATATCATCATGTACTACCATGAAGTTCATTAGGGGGTGTCCGTATATATCATCCATATATCATCATGTACACCATGAAGTTAATAGGGGTGTCAGTATATTATCCTATATCATTGCATGTACTACCATGAAGTTCAAGTGGGGGTTCCGTTATTATCCATTAATCATCATGTACTACCATAAGTTTCATTAGGGGTGTCCTATATTATCCATATACTCATGTACTACCATGAAGTTCAGTAGGGGTGTCCGTATATTATTATCCCATATATCATCATGTACTACATGAAGTTCATAGGGGTGTCCGTATATTTCTCATATATCATCATGTCCTACCATGAAGTTATAGGGGGTGTCCGTAATTATCCATATATCATCATGTACTACATGAAGTTGAGAGGTGGCCGTATTATCCATATATCATCATGTACTACCATGAAGTTCAGTAGGGGGTGTCCGTATATTATCCTATACATCATGTACTACCATGAGTTCAGTAGGGGGTGTCCGTATATTACCTATATCTACATGTACTCCCATGAATTCAGTAGGGGTGTCCTATATTATCCATATATCATCATGTACTACCATGAGTTCAGTAGGGGGTGTCATATATCCATATATCACATGTACTACCATGAAGTTTAAGTAGGGGGTGTCCGTATATTATCCATATATCACAGTACTACCATGAAGTTCAGTGGGGGTGTCCTATATTATCCATATATCACCATGTACTACCATGAAAGTGTAGAGGGTGTCTTATATATTCCATATATCATCATGTACTACCATGAAGTTCATAGGGGGTGTCCGTATATTATCCATATATCATCATGTACTACCATAAGTTAGTAGGGGTGTCCGTATATTATCCATATATCACATGTACTACCATGAGTTCAGTAAGGGGTGCCATATATTATCCATATATCACATTAGTACCATGAAGTTCAGTAGGGGGGTGTCCGTATATTATCCATATATCCATCATGTACTACCATGAAGTCAGTAGGGGGTGTCAGTATATTATCCATATATCATCATGTACTACCATGAAGTTCAGTAGGGGGTTCCGTTATTATCATCTATCTGTACTACCATGAGTTAGTAGGGTGTCCGTATATTATCCTATTCTCATGTACTACCATGAAGTTAGTAGGGGTGTCCGTATATTATCCATATACTCATCATGTCTCTACCATGAAGTTCAGTAGTGGGGTGTCCGTATATTATCCATATCATCACCATGTACTAACCATGAAGTTCAGTAGGGGGTGTCCGTATATTATCCATATATCATCATGTACTAACCATGAAGTTCAGTAGGGGTTCCGTATATTATCCATAATATCACCATGTACTACCATGAGTTAGTAGGTGTTTCCGTATATTATCCATATATCATCATGTACTACACCATGAAGTTCAGTAGGGGTGTTCCGTATAATTATCCATGTATACATCATGTACTACCCACCATGAAGTTCAGTAGGGGTGTCCGTATATTATCCATATATCTATTTCTACCAGGAAGTTAGTAGGGGGTGTCCGTATATATCCATATATCATCAGGTACTACCATAAGTTCAAGTAGGGGTGTCCATATATATCCATATATCCATCATGTACTACCATGAAGTTAGTAGGTTGTCCGTTATTATTCATATCATCATGTACTACCATGAATTTCAGTGAGGGTGTCCGTATATTATCCATATATCATCATGTACTCCATGAAGTTCAAGGTGTCCGTATATATCCATATATCATCATGTCTACCAATGAAGTTCAGTAGGGGTGTCCGTATAGTATCCATATAATCACATATACTACCATGAAGTTCAGTAGGGTGTCCGTATATTATCATATATCATCATGTACTACTTGAAGTTCAGTAGGGGTGTCCGTATATTATCCATATCATCATCATGTTACTACCATGAAGTTCGTAGGGGGTGTCGCTAATATATCCATATATCATCATGTACAACCATGAAGTTCATGTAGGGGTGTCCGTATATATTCCATATATCATCATGTACTACCAGAAGTTCAGTGGGGGTGTCCGTATATTATCCATATATCATCCATTCCTACCATGAAGTTCCAGTAGGGGGTGTCCGTATATTATCCATCTATCATCATGTACTACCATGAAGTTCAGTAGGGGTGTCCGTATATTCTCCATATACACATGTCACTACTCTAATTTAGAGGGGTGTCCGTATATTACCATCTATCATCCATGTATAACCATGAATTAAGTAGGGGGTGTCCTATTTATCCAATATCATCATGTACACCATGAATTCAGTAGGGGTGTCCGTATATTATCCATATTCATCATGTACTACCATGAAGTTCAGTAGGGGGTGTTCCGTATATATCATATATCATCAATGTACTGACCATGAATTCAGTAGGTGTCCGTATATTATCCATATCATCATGTACTACCATGAATTCAGTAGGGGTGTCCGTATATTATCCATATATCATCATGTACTACCATGAGTTCTAGGGGTGTCCGTATATGAGGTCATATATCATCATGTACTAACCATGAAGTTAATTAGGGTGCCCGTAATAATCCATATATCATCATGTACTACCATGGTTAAGTAGGGTTGTCCGTATATTTCCATAATCATCAGTACTACCAATGAAGTTTCAGTAGGGGGTGTCCTATATCCGTATATCATCATGTACTACCATAGTTCAGTAGGGGTGTGCCGTAATATTATCCATTATCATCATGTCTACCATGAAGTTCAGTAGGGGGTGTCCGTATATACATCCATTATCTCATGTACTACCATCGTATATTATCCATATATCATCATGTACTACCATGAAGTTCAGTAGGTGGTCCGTATATTATCCAATATCTCATGTACTACCATGAAGTTCAGTGGGGTGTCCGTACATTATCCATATATCATGTACTACCATCGAATTATCTATATCATCAGTACTACCATTAAGTTCAGTAGGGGTGTCCGTATATTATACAGTATACATCATGTACCTTACCATGACGTTCAGTAGGGGGTGTCCGTATATTATCCATATATCACATGTACTACCATGAAGTTAATAGGGGTGTCCCGTATATTATCCATATATCATCATGGTACTACCATGAAGTTCAGTAGGGGTGCCTCGTATATACCATATACTCATCAGTGTACCTTTGTTACCATGAGTTCAGTAGGGGTGTCCGTATATTATCCATATATCATCATGTACACCATGAAGTTCATTAGGGGGTGTCCGTATATTATCCATATCATCATGTACGACCATAAGTCAGTAGGGGTGTCCGTATATTATCCATATATCATCATGTACTACCATGAAGTTCAGTAGGGGGTCCTATATTATCTAATCATCGATGTCTACATGAATTCAGGGGGGTGTCTATTTATCCATATATCATCTGTACTACCATAAGTAAGTAGGGGGTGTCCGTATATTATCCATATATCATCATGTTACTACATGAAGTTCAGTAGGGGTGTCCGTATATTATCACATATCATCATGTACTACCATGAAGTTCGTAGGAGGGTGTCCGTATAATATATCCATATTCATCAGGTACTACCATGAAGTTACAGTAGGGGTGTCCGTATATTATCCGTTATCATCATGTACTACCATGAAGTTCAGTAGGTGGTGTCCGTATATTATCCATATATCACATGTACTACCATGAAGTTCAGTAGGGTGTCCTGATATTATCCACATATCATGCATGTACTACCATGAAGTTTATATGGTGTGTCGTATATATCCATATATCATCATGTACTACCATGAAGTCAGTAGGGGGTGCGTATATTATCCATATATCTCATGTACTACCATGAAGTTAGTAGGGGTGTCCGTATATTATCCATATATCATCTTACACTCCCATGAAGTATCATAGGGTGGGTCCCGTATATTATCCATATATCATCATGTACTAACCATGAAGTTCAGTAGGGGGTGGTCCGTATATTCCATTATATCACCATGTACTACCATGAATTTCAGTAGGGGTGTCCGTATATTATCATATATCATCAGGTACTACCATGAAGTTAAGTAGGGGGTCCGTATATTATCCATATCTCAATCTTTACCATGAAGTTCAGTAGGGGTGTCCTCTATTTATCCATATATCATCATGTACTACCATGAAGTTACAGTAGGGGTGTCCTATTTATCATATATCATCATGTACTACCATGAAGTTTAGTAGTTGTCCGTATATTACCATATATCATCATGTACTACCCTGAAGTTTCAGTAGTGGGTGTCCGTTATATTATCCATATTCATCATGTACTACCATGAAGTTAAGTATGGTGTCTGTATATTATCCATATATCATCATGTACTACCAATGATTCATTAGGGGGTGTCCGTATTATCCATATATCATCATGTACTACCATGAAGTTAACTAGGGGGTGTCCGTATATTATCCATATATTAATCATGTACTACCATGACGTTACAGTAGGGGGGGTCCGTTATTACCATATACATCATGTACTACCATGAAGTTCAGTAGGGTGTCCGTATTATCACATATATTCCATGTACTACCATGAGTTCAGTAGGGGTCCGTATTTATAGCCATATACATCATGTACTACCATGAAGTTCAGTATGGGGTGTCCGTATATTATCCATATATCATCATGTACTACCATATGTCAGTAGGGGTGTCGTATATATCATATATCATCATGTACTACATGAAGTTATAGGGGTGTCCGTATATATCCTATATCATCATGTACTACCAGAAGTTCAGTAGGGGTGTCCGTATATTATCCATATATCATCAGTACTACCATGAAGTTCAGTAGGGGGTGTCCGTTATATTATCCATATATCATCATGTACTACCATAAGAATTCAGTAGGGGTGTCCGTAAGATTATCCATATATATCAGTACTACCATGAAGTTAAGTAGGGTGTCCGTATATTATCCATATATCATCATGTACTACCATGAAGTTCAGTAGGGTGTCCGTATATTATCCATATATCATCATGTACTACCATGAAGTTCATAGGGGTGGTCCGTATCTTATCCATATATCATCATGTACTACCATGAAGTTCAGTAGGGGGGTGTCCGTATATCCATCATGGTACTACATAAGTTCAGTAGGGTGTCCGTAATTAACATATTCATCATGTCCTACCATGAAGTTCATTAGGGGGTGTCCGTATATTATCCATATATCACCATGTACTACCATGAAGTTCAGTAGGGGTGTCCGTATATTATCCATATATCATCATGTACTACATGAGTTCAGTAGGGGTGTCCGTATATATCCATATATCTCATAAGTCTACATGAAGTTCAGTAGGGTTGTCCTATACGATCATTACTACCAGAAGTTCAGTAGGGGTGTCCGTATATTAATCCCTATATCATCATGTACTACCATGAAGTTCAGTAGGGGTGTCCGTATATTATCCATATATCTCCATGTACTACCATGAAGTTCAGTAGGGGGGTCCCTATATTATCCATATATCCCATGTACTAGACCATGAAGTTCAGTGGGGGTGTCCGTATATTTCCATACACATGTACTACCATGAAGTTAGTAGTGGTGTCCGTAATTATCCATATATCATCATGTACTACCTGAGTTCAGTAGGGGGTGTCCGATATTATCCATATATCATCATGTACTACCATAGTTCAGTATGGGGTGTGTCCGTATATTATCCTATCTCTTACTCCCCATGAAGTTAAGTAGGGGTGTCCGTATATTATCCATATATCATCATGTAACACCTGAAGTTAAGTAGGGGGTGTCCGTAATTATCCCATATATCATCATGTACTACCATGAAGTTCAGATAAGGGGGTTGGCCGTATATTATCCATATATCATCATGTACTACCATGAAGTTTGTAGGGTGTCCGTATATATATCCTATATCATCATGTACTACCATTAAGTTCAGTGGGGTGTCCGTATATTATCCTATATCATCATGTACACCATGAAGTTCAGTAGGGGTGTCCGTATATTATCCATATATCATCATGTATACCATGACAGTTACAGTAGGGGGTGTCCGTATATTACCATATCATCATGTACTACCATAAGTTCATAGGGGTGTCCGTTAATATCTCCATAATCATCAATGTACTACCTGAAGTTATTAGGGGTGTCCGTATATTATCCATATATCATCATGTACTCCCATGAAGTTCAGTAGGGGGTTCCGTATATTATCCATATACTTCATGTACTACCATTAGTTCATTATGGGTGTCCGTATATTATCCATTATACGCATGTACTACCATGAAGTTCAGTAGGGTGTGCCGTAATTATCCATATATCATATGTACTACCATAAGTTCATGTAGGGGTGTCCGTATATTATCCATATATCATCATTTACTACCATGAGTTAGTAGGGGTGTCCGTATATTATCCATTATCATCATGTACACCATGAAGTTCAGTATGGTTCGTATATTTATCCATATATCATCATGTACTACCATGAAGTTCAGTAGGGTGTCCGAATATTATCCATATATCATCATGTACTACCATGAAGTTAATTAGGGGTGTCCTATATTATCCATATATCAGCATGTACTTTACCATGAAGTTAGTAGGGGGTGTCCGTATTATCCATACTATCATCATGTACTACCATGAAGTTCAGTAGGGGTGTCCTAGTATTATCCTATATCACATGCTACTCCATGAAGTTAGTGGGGGTCCGTATATTATCCATAATCATCATGTAACTACCATGATTCAGTAGGTGTCCTATATAATCCATATATCATCAGCTACATAAGGAGGTGTCCGTATATTATCCATATATCATCATGTACTACCATGAAGTTCAGTAGGGGTGTCCTGTATTATCAATATCTCATGTACTACCATAAGTTCAGTAGGGTGTCCGATATTACCATATACTCATCATGTACTACCATGAGTTCAGTAGGGTGTGCCGTATATTATCCATATATCATCATGTACTACCATGAAGTTCAGTAGTGGGTGTCCGTATATTATCCATATATCATCATGTACTACCAGGAAGTCAGTAGGGGGTGCCCGTATATTATCCATATATCAGGACCATTGACCTACCAATAAGTTCAGTAGGGGTGTCCGTATATTATCCAAATATCATCATGTACTACCATGAAGTTCAGTGAGGGGTGGTCCGTAATTATCCTATATCATCAGTGTACTCGATGAAGTTCAGTAGGGGGTGTCCGTATATTACCCATATATCATTCAGGTATACCTGAGTCAGTAGGGGGTGTCCGTATATTATCCATATATCTCATGTACTACCATGAAGTTCAGTAGGGGTTGTCCGTATATTATCCAATATACATCAATGTACTACCATGAAGTTCATAAGGGGTGTCCGTATTTTCCATATATCTCATGTACTACCATGAAGTTCCAGTAGGGGGGTGTCCGTATTTATCTATATAATATGTATACCACTATTATCCATATCATCCTGTACTACCATGAAGTTTCATAGGGGGTGTCCGTATATTATCCATATATCATCATGTACTACCATGAAGTTATAGTAGGGGTGTCCGTATATTATCCATAATCATCATGTACTACACCATAAGTAGTAGGGGGTGTCCGTATATTATCCTATATCATCATCCTGTACTACCATGACGTTCAGTATGGTGTCCGATATTATCCATATATCATCATGGACTACCATGAAGTTAATTAGGGGTGTGCCGTATATTATCCATATATCATCATGTACTACCATGAAGTTCAGTAGGGGTGTCCGTAATTAAACCAGAGTATCTCATGTACTACCATAAGTTAGTAGGGGTGTCCGTATATTATCCATATATCATCATGTACTACCATGAAGTTCATAGGGTGTCTTATATTATCCATATATCATCATGTACTACCATGAATTAAGTAGGGGTGTCCGTATATTATCCATTATCATCATGTACTCCCATGAAGTTCAGTAGGGGGTGTCCGTATATTCCATATATCCTCATGTACTACTGAATTTCAGTAGGGGTGTCCTATATTAATCTATATCATCATGTACTACCATGAAGTTAAGTAGGGGTTGTCCGTATATTATCCTATTCATCATGTATACTACATGAAGTTAAGTAGGGGTGTCCGATATATCCATTATCACCATGTACTACCAGAAGCTTTCAGTAGGGGTGTCCGTATATTATCCATATATCATCATTACTACCATGAAGTTCAGTAGGGGTGTCCTATATATCCATATATCATCATGTACTCACATGAAGTTCAGTATGGGGGCTTTGAGATTTGGGGGCATGGTTGGTTGGCCCAGGGGTGGAGCCCTTTATGTCCTACGAAAATGTTAGGAGGTATGTATTTGTATTTAGACATATGAATGGGAGCTGCCATGTTGATTGCCTTAGAACTCAGGTACACGCATAGTTGTATACAGAAGAAGAGACCTTCTTGTTTTGCTTTTAAACATATTTTTGTAGCCTTTAAATGCAACAACCAAATCTCTTTGTTAAGCCTGTTGTTTTGACTTTTGCTATTGTTCTCCGTAGCAGGGTAAACTAAAATGGTACTACAATGAGAGCTCACTCAGGCATGTCACTACCCCAAAGATGCACCCTGTCCACCGCACCTGTCCACACCACAAACAGACATAAACCATTATATGAATGGTTCTGTAAGTGTGTGTGTATATGGAATGTGTCCCTGTACGTGTGTGTGTATATTAATGTGTCTGTAAGTGTGTGTTGTATAGAATGCCCCTGTCTGTAGTGGTGTGTGTATATGAAATGCCTGTCTGTAAGTACGGGGGGGGGGTGTGTGTGTGTATATAATGTGTCGGTAAGTGTGTGTGTAATGAATGCCTGTCCTGTAATTGTGTGTTTTATTTGTAAGTGTGTGTGTATAATGAATGCTGTCTGTAGTGGTGGGTGTATTTGAATGCCTGTCCTGTAAGTGTTTGTAGTAATGAAATGCCTGTCCGTAAGTGTTTGTTGTATATGAATGTGGTTGTGGGTATGGGGGGTAGTGGTGTGTGTGTTGTATAGGGGGGAAGGATTACAGTGCCTGGGTGGTCGGTGGGTAGAGGAGGAATTCAGGGGGTGTATATGTAAGTGTGTCTGTAAGTGGTGTTTATATGAAGGGTGGCCTGTCTGTAGTGTTTGTGTATATGACAATGTGGTCGTAAGTGTGTGTGTATAGGATTCTGTCGTAAGTGTGTGGTGTATTGTAAAGTGGGGGTGTAGTATGAAATGCCTGTCTGTAATTGTATGGGTGTGGGGGCGTATGACTGCCCAGTCTGTAAGTTTGTGTGTATTTTGGGGGGAGGGGGAAGGTGCCTTTCCGGTAAGTTTTAGTGGACACGGATGCCGTGGTCTTAGACAGTTGTAAGGCCGGTGTCATGAGTGTCTGTCATTGAGAACAAGTTTGAGTGGTCTTTGTCTGGTTGCACGGGGGCGTACTGTAAGTGAGTGTAAGGGTGGCCTGCTGTGAGTTAGTGTCTGTGGTCCTTTTATTGACAAAGCCAAACAATTTTATCGCTCTCTAAGCCTTATACATTACTATTTATTGTTTATTCCGATGAAAATAATGAAATGCCCGATGAAAGTGGGGATGACACCAAATCGCATGCCACATCGTACCGGGTTGGTGGAACCTATTCTGTACAAGGTGTCCTTTGTCCTCAGGGCATTTCATGTCTTTTTTTTCCCCTTTATATGGAAGCCCCTAGGTAAAATGTGGCGAGAAGCTGATTTCTGGAGGGGAAGGTTTAATCGAGTATAACTAACCCGTCCTTTTGCTGGACATCTTCCTCGTTTTGGGCAGCATCTTGCCAGAATGTGAACCGGACTTTGTGAAAGGGGGTTAATTGATCAGCCCCTTGGTCCTTCGAGTTAAAGCAAAGTCACCCCTCCAATCTGTCATTGTAATTACTGTCCGGAAGTTTCTAACCATGTACCGGTATAATAACACTAAAAGAAATGATTTTTGTTAAATCCTAAAGATGCTTCCAGAACGTTTATACATGTACCATTATCCATTTATTTACTTTTTATTTATAATTCCATTTATAGTTTATTTCTATGGGTATGGGTTAGTGGTTTAGACAAATTTGTTGATATGTTCTCCCCCTTGGGGTTATTTCAGACATGGCATGCCAACAATTTTCATGGGACATGAATTTTAAATTGTCTAATTTTTGATGTATAAAGAGATTATGTGGTATTTCATATCACAGTCTCATGGGCAATGACTCTGAGAAGTGCTACCTTCCGATCTCCTTTTTGGATTAAAGGGGGAACTAACCCTTTAAATAAACAACCCCCCCATCCCATTGGATCATTTAACGGGAAAATAAGGTACTCGGGAGGACCTTTGGGATTTATACAGTGGAGGAATAAGAAAACAATCCACACACAAGATGTTTTAACTAGAAATCTTTTATTTTTTATTCATGGACCCACTATCCCATATGGACCCAATGGTGAGTCCAGAGAAGTCGAATAACCCCTCTGACAAGGGCCAGAAGGGGAAAATTCCTTCCGACTCCAGTGGGGCAAATCGAATAACATCCCTGGATCCACCTAAATCCTGAACCTAAATCCCCTCCCTAGACTTACTTAGGATCAGGCTTCCTTTTGACCTCTGCCGCCCTTCCCCATTGGCCGCAATTCCCGTCTGGATCATTGACTATGTGGCAACACTGCGTCCTCATAGTCTTGGTAAGTGGTAATGGGTGCTTGGGACAGCGAAAACGGCCTTATCGGCCGACAAACAGTGATGAATCTACACGGTTGGCATCATAACCGTATGCCCAACTGGAGCCCCCGATAAACCACTTATCATAACTCAGACCACAAGGCCTTTTGTTCAGGCATTATTCACGATCTGCTGGTCGGATTAGTCACAGTCAGGGTGCCCATCTGAAACAATTCATACATTTACCATACTCGTCGGACAAAATGGCGTTTCGTAACACCATCGAGCCTCAATGGTCGGGCCTTCGATCACACGTGTGTGCACATCTTTAGGTTTAGGCTTTTCTCTCTTTTAATACCCAAATCCTCTTTGGAACGAATCCAAATTCCTTCCTGTCCTAGAGTTTAACCACAGAGAGGATGATAAAATAAATCCTTCTTGACTTTGACTTCTTGTGAAGAGCCGACTAAGAGGGAAAAGACAATAAGGGATTAGGCTAGTAAATATTAAAATGTGTTCGCTGTGTTAGTAAGGGATCACACGGCACGACACCAACTCGGGTCAGGGAAATAACTTCTATTACTACAGAGGAACGATAACCTTACTTATCACTCAACAACTGCGTCTTCTTCTCCACTGGATGATCCCTGGTTTTAACCCTCAATCGAGGATCTAAGTTCCATTTTCATAGACAGAGAGTGATAAGGTGGACCGCGACTGGTACTGCTGGACTGACCTTATTGCAACCATGGTTTTTATTGGGGCAGGATAATATTCCATTTCCACCGCGTAAAATTTCATTCCCCTTCTGGACTACTACTCTTCCTTAACAGGGATGGTTAATTGTAAAGACAAGACAGTGCATTTTATACCCACAGTCATTACCTATTTATGACACGAAGGTTATACATCCGTATTGCAGTACCAAACCCCAAACAACAGGGGGGCACTGCAGGAGCCAGGAACACTAATGCAGTAGGTATTGTCAATGATAGGACAGCTTTATCCTATTGTTTCGGAGGTTACGGTCATATAAACGAGTTAACTAATGAAATAGGTAACCAACACCCTCCCTTCTACTTATAACCCCCAACACTATTTATCTTTCTATTATACCAAATATCTCCTCACACCAATGAATCTTACTCACAATTCTTACTAAGGGCCATTGCAGGAGCATCCTTCTTGTCCTGCTCACCTTCCTCTCCAGACTCAAGCCGCTGCCATATACCTCTTTCCCACTCGGAATGGATCCCTGGTTTTCCTAATAATCAGACAGAGAATAACCGTCACCCATTTCATAGACAAGAGTGTAAGGTGGGACCGACCTGGGTACAGGACTGATCTAATCTACCAGTGTTGGAGGCGTTGCTGATATCATTCTGACCTTCATTTAAAGATTCTCTCTTCTGGGCTACTTCTCTGTAACAGAAATGGTATGTATTGTAAAGACAGACAGTCATTTTAGTATACCCCCAAGTCATTATTTCACAGTATATGCAACTACCTACAACCCAGCCCCATAGAGGGAGCACTGCAGGATACAGGAAACCTATCAGTAGGTAATGTAATGACAGGGACAACACTTTATACTATGGTTAGGAGGTTAACGTTCATAGATAACGAGTTATAATGATATAACCAACCCCCTCTACTTCCTCTAACTTTATCACCCTCTATAACTATTTTGTATGGTCACATCATGGTTTTCCTATTAAACTCCCCTCATGTACCATAAAAATACATTTAATTCACAGAATGGAAGATTTACCTTTCGGTTTTGGTTTGGATACTCTCACAGACGGTCTGAGAGAATTATCTAACAGTTGTTTTGGATCATTTGCAGCTGTTTTACAAGGTCCGCTCCTCTGGGATGTCTCCTTGGGTCTTGATCCCAGCCTTGGCTAATGATCTGAGACCCTTCCTGAATCCTTTGCTATACCAGGGGAATTCCTGGATTTCTCCCCCTCGTACCTCTCCACTCCTGATTCCTGGGGAAGATTCATAGTTGCCCTCCTATAGGCCCAATTATATGTATATGCAATTATGCAGTTCCCTTCAAATAGAATTGGTTCGTCACTGTCAACCTGCGTGCACCAGGTCCTCGTAAATGGGTCCTTAGATTTCAACGAACTCTGTTGCTTCTCATCCAGAGATGGATAGAAACTGTCCTCCGTAACTTTTTTCTGCTTCTCTTCCATCTCCCTGAATTCATCTAACAGCTTCCTTATGACGCATGGATAATGATTCATTAGATCTCAATTGTCCCATCACACTTTTATACAGATTGACTGATTCTCTCTCAGACGTTCAATTGAATTTATCACATAGTTTTCTTGTCGAGATCCTGTGGTTGACTTCCTACCGCTTCTTCTCTCCAGCAGGTGTCCAGTTCCTCCTGTAGGGCAATTTAGCTCTCTTTTCTCTGGGCTGGCCAGCCTCCCGCTCCTCTCCGCTCTTTGCAATCTTTTTTCAAGTTCTTGCTTGGTCTCCAATGGCCTTTTTCATTCGGGAAACTTGTAGCTCTTCCATGCTTCTGGCTCTTTGGCTTTCAACCCATCAACCGTAGTTTGGATTTTCTCACATTGCTTTGTTAGTATTCTCTGTTGCCTGGCCTGTAATGTTGTTTCTGGCATGTTTTCTCCTTCTCCTCTCTTTTTCTCGGCAGTTCGGATTGCAAGGGGAATTCGCCTTTCTACATCCTCGGCGGTTGGTGTATCCTTCCGTTAGTCTGCCTGGCAGTCCTGCCGACACAAACCCGGCGCTAGAAATCCTTTTTATGATTACATCATTTGTTCGTCACTAAGAAAAGACAACCTCAGCTAGTTAAAATCAAGTTTTCAATTACAATTTTCCCTTTTAACTCTCTGTCCCAATCTGTAACATACAGGAGCTCAGCAGAACTTACCTCACTTCCTCGGCATAATAAAACCGATGCAATGTCTTTATACGCACCCTTATACTCCCACAGTCTGTGACATCAATCTAATAGCATATCTTGAGCACATGACCCCTATGACTGCAATACCATCTAATATCAGACATTGGTTCACATGACCCCTAAGCTGTGACATCACCCAGTTTTATAATTGGATGGCATGCAACGTACACAGACCTTTTGAGGAAGGTCTGTCAGGTGTTTGCAAAAAAATTGATAACAGCTTAAATGGTATGGGGGAAATGTGCAAAAAGTAGTCAAAATTGAATAACAATGATTTATTGAAAGAGTTATGTGGGCGTGTGGAGGGGAGCGCAGAATTTTCACGTCTCTTACAACACCAGAACCGATCCACACCATGTCAACCCAGAAAGTGCACAGACACCATAGAACCTAGGGTCCCCCACTGTTTCCTCAGTTGTACTATCTTATATATGGGATCTGAATGAGTGAATCACTGGCAGCGTGGAAAGGGTCCTTGTGTTTTCATATGGTGCCTGGAAGTCTCTGGCGTAAATACCCTTATATTACACTGTAGGATCGTATTATCCCTTAATATTGCACACTTTCACACATAACCTAGACTGGTACTGACCTTCTCAAATCATGATGTGAAAACCTTGGCCTCTTCCAATGTTTTTGGAAACACCAACTCACAGCACGCCTTATATTAGCAGAATGCAACCAAGGCATGCTGGGAGTGTGTAGTTTCCTAAACATCTGGAGTGCCAAGGTTTGAGGATTGGACTGTGATGTCGTCCACAGTCAACAATGACCGTTTATCTGGCTCGTCGCCACACCATGTGATATTGTCGACCAATCCGCTACAGGTCCTATTGGTCGTCGGACGAAAAATCTTATGGGTGTTACCTATCCTATCTGTAGTTGTCATTTGCCCATGGAATACCACTGTATTGGCTTGGCTATCACCATTGAAGTTCACTTAGGGTGTGTCCCGTATACTAATCCACTATTTATCATTACTACCATGTTAAGTTTCAGCTAGGTACTGGTAGTGGTGTACCTGGTAGTACATGATGAATATATGTATAATATGTACGGAACACACACCTCCTACTGACCACTTTGGATAATACTGACGTAATATAGATAATTACGGACACAACCCCTACGCCGAACTTCATGGTAGACAATGTGACTTATGGATATATAGCACACCCCTCACTTAACTTCATGGTAGTACATGATGATATATGGATCATATACGGACACCCCTACTTGAACTTCATGTAGTCCCATGATGATTATCGGAAATTACGGACAACACCCCCACTGAACATTCATGTAGTAACATGAGAATATGATATAATGGACACCCGCCTCTCGAAACTTCATGGTAGTACCTATGATATCATATGGATAAATATAAATCTGGACACCCCCTACTGAAACTTCATGGTAGTACTGATGAATATATGGATATTACGGACACCCTACTAAAACTTCAATGGAGTCACATGATGATAATATGGATTTAATATACCGGCACACCCCCTCCTCGAACTTCATGGTAGTACAATGATGATTATGGATATATACGTACACTCCCTACTGAACTTCAGGTAAGTACCATGATGATGTTGGATATATTACGGACACCCTACTGAACTTCACTGGTAGTACATTATGATATATGATAATACTACGGACATCCCCTACTGAACTTCATGTGTAAGTGCCATGATGTATATATGGATAATTATCGGACACCCCCCTACTGACCTTCATGGTAGTACATGATGATATATGGATATATTAGAACCCACCCCCCTACTGAACTTCTATGGTAGTACATGATGATATATGGATAAATACGACACCCCCTACTTGAACTTCTGGTAGTACCTGTATGATATATGGAAATATACCTGGCACCACCCCCTACTAAACTTCCATGGTAGTACAGATGAGTTGGATAATATACGGACATCCCTACCTGAACTTCACGTAGTGAAATGGAACTGATATATGGACACTAATATACGGACACCCCTACCTAGAAACTTCATCGCACGTGGATGGTACATGATGATAATGGATAGATATAACGGACAATCCCTACTAAACTTCATGTAAGTTACATGATGATATAATGGATATATACGGACATCCCTCTGAACTTTCATGGTAGTACATGATGATCTGATAATTAGGCCCTAGCAGGAGACATGATGTATAATATGGATAATATAATTACGGACACCCCCTACTGAACTTCATGGTAGTACCTGATGATATTGCAATAATATAAACGACAACCCTACTGACAACTTTCATGTTAGTACAGCTATACCTAATGATGATAAATATACGGACACCCCTACTGAACTTCATGGTAGTACATGAGATATATGATAATATAACGGACATCCCCTACTGAACTTCATGTGTAGTACAATGATAATATGGATATATAAAATGATCGGACACCCCTTTACTACAAACATTCATTGGTATTGTACATATTGATATATGGATAATATATCGGACACCCCTACTGAACTTCATGGTAGTCATATGAATGATATACGGATATATATGGACCCCCTACTAAACTTCATGGTAGACATGATGAATAGATATACGGACAGCCAGCCTATACTTTGCATATATATATTGGATAAACCCCCCCCTACTTGAACTTCCATTGGTAGTACATATGATATATGATAATTACGGACACCTCCTACTTACTTCATGGTAGTACATGTAAATATAGGATCAATACGGACCCCCCTCCTACTAACTTCATGGTATACATGATGACTATCTGGTAATATCGGCACACCCAAAGCCCTCGACTGACTTCATGTATCACTGATGATAGTAGTGGATAATATACGTGACACCCCTCTAAACTTCATGGTAGTACATGATGATATATAGGAGGATAATACTACGGACATCCGGCCCTACTGAACTTCATGCTAGTAACATGATGATAATGATAATTACGGACGCCCCCTACTTAACTTCATGGGTAGTACATGATGATATATGTATTATAGACGGACCCCCTACTGAACTTCATCAGTCTACATGATGATACATATGATAAAGTACGGACACCCCCCTGGAATTTCATGGTAGTACATAGATCGAATATATGAGAATTATATAACGGACACCCCCTACTGACTTCATGGTACGTACATGATGACATATGGATAATATAATCGGACAACCACCCTACTGTCCCTTCATGGTAGTACATGATGAGATATTGATAATATACGGACCCCCCTACTGAAGTCATGGTAGTACATGATGACTAATGGATAATATGTACTGGACACCCCTACTGAACTTCATGGTAGTCAGTATGATATATGGATAATTACGACACTTCCCCCTACTGAAGCTTCATTGGGTAGTCATGATGATAGATGATAATCTACGGACACCCTGACGGAAGTTCATGGTAGTACATTGATGTATATGGATCAATAGGACGACACCCCTACTGACTTCATGGTTAGTCATAATGATAATGGGATACATATACGACCTAGACTATGTATAACTATGAATGGATAAACGGACACCCCGACTTAACGTCAGGTATACTGATGATATATTGGCTAAATATACGTACACCCCTACTGAACTTTTGCATAAAAAATGGTGTAGCTCGGATATATGATATATGACGGACACCCCCTACTGAAACTTCATGTAGTACCTGAGATATAATGGATAATATAATCGGAATCCCCCTACTGAACTGGTAACGTCCAATGAGGATATAGGATAATATACGGACACCCCTACTGAGACTTCATGGTAGTACATGATATATATGGCTAATATACGGACACCCCCCTCAGGACACCCCCTACTTGAACTTCATGTAGTACATGATATATATGGATAATATACGGTACACCCCCTACTGAACTTCATGGTATTACATGATGATATATTGGATTAATATAACGACACCCTACGCCTACGATCTTCAGGTAGTAACATGATACATATATGGAAATATACGGACACCCCTACCTGATCTCATGGTAGTAATGATGATATATGATAAATGATGCGGACACCCCCCTACTGAACTTCATGGTAGTACATGATGAGATATCGGATAATATACCGGAACACCCCCCCTACCCTGAACTTCATGGTATACATGATGGATATGATGGATATATATACGGACACCCCCTACTGAACTTCCTGGTAGTACATTTGATATATGGATATATACGCACCCCCTACTGAACTTCTGGTAGTACATGATGATTATGGCTAATATACGGACCACCCCCTACTGAACACTTCATGGTCGTACATGATGTATACTGGATAATAGTAACGACACTACTAATTCATGTATCATTATATATGTCATAACGGACCCCCTAGACTTCAGATACATATTAGGACATACAGTGTTCTCAATATATGTACTTCTATCGCTTAATTAGTACTCCAAAGTCCATGCCATGATTGTGCAGATTTCTATAGACTGGATTGTCCAATCATGGCCTTTTAATAAACCCACAATTCCCTGCACTGCTGAACGATGTAGCAGTTGTACCTTAGCTTTTAGAGAATGGGTGAGACTGTGTTCACTACAGCTGGGAGGCTGGGATACACTTGGAGCATTGCGTATGACTGCGCAATTTTTTTTTTG
The DNA here is from genome assembly GCA_019447015.1 of Hymenochirus boettgeri. Taxonomy (NCBI): domain Eukaryota; kingdom Metazoa; phylum Chordata; class Amphibia; order Anura; family Pipidae; genus Hymenochirus; species Hymenochirus boettgeri. The sequence continues at coordinate 25,776,192 of CM033476.1, read as the reverse complement.
TGCACTGAGTTTTCCTTCTCCATATATTTGCATACTCCCCAACCGTCATGGTTTTTCCTGGGACAGAACCGTTTTGAAGGGTCTGTCCCGGGTGATGCTTGCCAATGTCCCGCGGGTAGTGTGTGTGTGTTTGGGGGTGGCGGAGAGTTGGGATGGGTGGGGCTTTGAGATTTGGGGGCATGGGTGTTGCCCAGGGGTGGAGCCCTTTATGTCCTACGAATGTTTAGAGGTATGTATTTGTAATTTAGACATATGAATGGAGCTGCCATTTTGATTGCCTTAGACACTCCAGGGTAACAGCATATTGTAATACAGAGAATATACCTTCTGTTGCTTTTAAACATATTTTGTAGCTTTAAATGCAACAACCAAAATCTCCCTTTTGTGTAGCCTGTTGTTTTGACTTTTCCTATTTTCTCCTTAGCAGGTAACTAATGGTACTACACATGAGAGGCCTCAAAATCAGGGCATTTCACTCCCATAAGCCACCGTCACCCTCCCTAACCATTATAATGAATGTGTCCTGTAAGGTGTGTGTATATGAATGGGTGTCTGTCAGTGTGTGTGTATATGTAATGTGTACTTGTGTGAATTGTGGTGTGTATAGAATGCCTGTCTGTAAGTGTGTGTGTATATGAATCCTGTCTGTAAGTGTGGGTGTGTGATATGAATGTTTCTGTAATTGTGTGTGTATAGATGCCTGTCTGTAAGTGTGTGTGTATTGATAATTGTTGTGTAATTGAAGCCTTCTTGTGTGTGTGTATTTATAATGCCTGTCTGTAAGTGTTGTGTGATATGAATTGTCTGTAATTGTGTCTGGTATATTCTGCCTGTCTGTAAGTGTGTGTGTATTGGAATGTCTGTCGTGTGTATATGAATTGCCTGTCTGTAAGTGTGGGGTGTATATGAAATGCCCTTGTCTGTATCAGTGTGTTGTGTATATGAATTGGCTGTCCTTTAAAGTGTGTGTGTATTTGAATGCCTGTCTGTAAGTGTTTGTGTGTACACGAGTGCCTGTCTGGATACAGTTTGCAAGTGCCTGTGCATGGAGTGGTCTGTTCAGTGATAAAAAAGTTGAGTGTCTGTGTATTTTGCCTATCTGTAGTGAGTGTAAGGGTGTCTGTCCCTGTGAGTTTTAGTGTTCTGTGGAAGCCTTTTATTGACAAAGCAACAATTTTATGTCGCTCTCTAAGCCTTATTACATTACTATTTATTGTTTATTCCTAGGAAATAATGAAATGGCCGAGATAGGATGACACAAAATCCATGCCCACAGCGTACCGGGTGGTGTGACGTGATTCTGTAACAATTTGTCCTTTTTCTCAGGGCATTTCATTCTTTTTTCCCCTTTATATGGAAACCCTAGGTAAATGTGCGAGAAGCTATGGCTGGAAAGTTTATCAGTATATAACTAAACACTTCTTGCTGACTCTTCCTGTTTTCAGCAGCTTGCAGAATGTACCACTTGTAGTGATGTGATCATCCCTGCCTGCAGTTATAAGCAAATCCCCCCTCTCAAGTCTGTGCGGTAATTACTGGCCATTTCTACCATTACCTACGATAACTAATGGGATTTTTTTTTTAAATCCTAAAGCTCTTTCCCGAAACAGTTTACATTGTAACAATTCCGTTTATTTTATTTTTATTTTATAATTCATTATTAGTTATTTCTAGGTGTTTGTTGGTTGCAAATTTGTTGATATGTTTTCGTCCCCCTTTATTTCAGACATTTGCCAGCCAATTTTCATGGACACTATTGTCTAATTTGGGATGTATAAAGAGATTATGGGTGATTTCATGATCACAGTCGGGCGTGGCTAAGGTAATTAAAAATGTAAAAAAGATTTCCGTCTTTGGATTAAAGGGGAACTAAACTTAAATAAACAACCCCATCCCATTGGATATATTAAGGGTGAAATAGTATAGGCAACGTGAATCGTAACGGTTGGGATGTATACATGATGAAAAAGAAACATCACACGACCATTTTTATAGAAAATCATTTTTTTTTGATTTCAATTGACGCTATCCCAGATTGGACCACCGATTGGATCCAGGAGAGGGCGGAAAAAACCACTACTGACAAGGCCATAGGGGAAATTCCAGTCAAGGGGGAGGAACACCGCACTCCCGTAGAGGGGGGGTTCCCATTGTGGCATCGGATAAAATTCCCTGCTGCACTGAAACCTTGACCTAAATCCCCTCCCTATGACTGTACTTAGGATCATGGCTTTTTGACCCTGCCCCCTTCCCCATGGCCGACAATGTCACGTGGATGCTTGACTATGGGAACATGCGTCTCATAGTCTGGTATGGTATGGGTGCTCGGACAGCGAAAACGGCCCTTTTCGGCCGGACACAGTGATGATCTACCAGGTTGGATCATCACCGTGCCCAACTGAGCGCCCATACACTTATCAATACTCAACCAAAAGGCCTTTTGTTCAGGCATTATTAACGATCTGCTGGGTCGGATTATCATCAGTGCCCATCTGAACAATTATTCATTTACCAATACTCGGACAAAGGCTGTTCGTACACCATCGATACATCATGGGTCGGGCCTGCGATCACACGTGTGTGCAAATCTTTAGGTTTAGGCTTTTTCTCCTCTTTAATCACCCAATCCTATTGGACGACATCCCAACTTCTACCCTGTCCTAATTTTAACCACAGGAAGGAGAATAAAATAAATCCTTCTTGACTTCTTGACTTGAAGAGCAGTGAGCTAAGAGGAAAGACCATAAATGGGATTAGGCATAATAATATTAATAATGTGGTTGCTGTGTTAGTAAGGGATCACAGGCAAGCACCAGACGGGGTCAGGAAAATAATTCTATTACTACAGAGGAACGAGAACTTACTTATCACTCAACCTCTTCTTCCTTCACTGGATGATCCCTGGTTTTCCTAATCAGAGTCCTAAGTTTTTCCATTTCATAGACAGAGAGTGCAAGGTGGACCGACTGGTACCCGGACTGAACTATTCAAAACCAGTGGTTTTTTATTGGTGGCATAATATTTCCATCCCGCGTAAAATTTCCCCTTCGGACTATTCTTCCTGTAACAGGGATGGTATATTTGTAACAGACATCATTTTAATATACCCACAAGTCAATTCACTATTATACAGTGAGGTGTATCACAGTAATGCAGTACCCCAACCCCGCCAGAGAGGGGGAGCACTGCAGGAGACAGAAACACTAATGCAGTGGTAATGTAAGGAAGGACACAGCTTTATACTATGTTTATGGAGGTTACGGTCATAGATAACGAGTTACTAATGATATAACCAACACCCTCTCCTTCTACTTATAACCCCCTAACATATTTATCTTTTATTAGACTCAAATATCTTTCCTCACACAATGAATCTTACTCACATTCTTACTAAGGGCCATTGCAGGAGCATCCTTCTTGTCTCTGCTCACCTTCCTCTCCAGACTAGCCGCTGCCATATACCTCTTTCCCACTGGATGGATCCCTGGTTTTCCTAATAACAGACAGAGAATAAGTCCCATTTCATAGAACCAGGAGTGTAAGGTTGACCGAACTGGTACCGGCCTGAACTAATACTAACCAGTGGTTGGCGGCGTTGGCTGATAATATTTCTGACATCATTAAGATCTCTTTTTGGGCTACTTCCTTCTGTAACAGGAATGGTATGTATTGTAAGACAGACAGTCATTTTATATACCCACAAGTCATTTATTATCACAGTAATGCAATACAACCCAGCCAGAGAGGGAGCACTCTGCAGGACAGGAAACACGAATGCGTATGTAATGTAATGACAGGACACACTTTATACTATGGTTATGGAGGTACGGTCATAGATACGTTACTAATGATATAACCACCCCCTCCTTCTACTTATAACCCCTTAAAAATATTTTGCTATGTCACACTAATATGTTTCTCATTAACACCCTCCATGTACCATAAAAATACATCTCCTTATTCACAGGAGAATGGAGATTTTACCTTGTTTAGTTTTGGATACTCTCACAGACCGTCTGAGAGAATATCTACATTTTTTTGATATTTGCAGCTGTTTTACAGGGTCGTCTCTGGGATGTCTCCTGTTCTGTTAATTCCATGCCTGCGAATGATCTGGAAGATTTCTAGAAGTAGCCCTCGTCCTATTACCCCCGGATAGTCTTCGATAGATTGTCCACTGCAAAAGTAAGATGCAGTTCCTTCAAATAGAATTGTGTCGTCACATGTTCAGCCTGGTGACCAGGTCTCGTAAATGGTCTTAGATTCAGAGACTTGTTGCTTTCTCATCCATAGATTGATCAAAACTGTCTCGTAACCTTTTTCTCTGCTTCTCTTCCACTCCTGAAATTATCTAAGCTTCCTTATGACATGGAATATTCATTAGATCTGCATGTCCTCACTTTTTATAAGATTCCTGTTCTCTCTCAGAAGTTCATTGAATTTATCATGTTTCTGGTTCGAGTTCCTGTTGACTTCCGCTTCTTCTTCTCTCACCGGTCCAGTTCCTGCCTGGAGGGGCATTTAGCTTCCTCTTTTCTCTGGGCTGCCAGCTCACCTCTTCCTTTGCACTTTTTTTCAAGTTCTGCCTTGGTCGTCCAGAAAGAGGCCTTTTTCATTCGGAATTGTAGCTCTTCCATGTCCTCTGCTCTTTGGCTCTTCTCAACTCCATCACCGTAGTTGGATTTGTCTCCATTGCTTTTGTAGTATTCTCAGTGCTGCCTGTAATTTGTTTTTGGCAGTTTTCCTTTTTCTCGTGCAGTCGGATTGCAAGGGAAGTCGCCTTTCTACATTCGGGTTGGGTATTCCTTGTACTGTATGGCAATGCCTGCCGACACCACCACGATGAAATCCCGTCCAATCCCCTCCGTCGCAAAATCCTTTTTTTTAGTATGTCATCTTGTTCGTCACTAAAGAAAGACAACAAAAACCTCGGTATTAACAGTCAATTTTCATAATTTCCCTTTTACTCTCTGTCCAATCTGAAAATACAGGCTCAGTCAACTTACCCACTTCTGCAAGATAAAAACAGATGCAATGATTTTACAGCAGCCCCCTTTATACCCACATCTGTGACATCATCTAATTAGCATATCTTGATCACATGGTACCCCTAGACTGCGAGACCACTCATAAACAGACATTGGTCACATGAGCCCTAGGCTGTGACCTCACCGTTTATATTGGAGGCAAGCAACTACACAGACTTTGGAAATGGCGTTTGAAAAAAATTGACAGTTAAAAATGGTCAAAATGGGCAAAAAGTAGCAAAATTGAATAAACAATGATTTATTGAAAGGATTAATGTGGTGTGAGGGGAGCAGAATTTCACTTCTTTACACCAGAACCATCACAGAACCATGTAACCCGATAGGAAGTGCCAGACACATATAAGTACCAGTCCCCACCTGTTCCTATTGTACATACATATGATATGGGATCTGAATGGTGAAATCACTGGGCAGCGGTGAAAGGGCCTTGTTTTTCTATAGGCCATGAGTCTCTCGTAATAACCTTATATTACACTGAAGGTAGCGTATTATCCCTTATATATTCACACTTTCACACAGTAACCCGCTTGCAGTACTGACACACTCTCAAATCATGATGTGAAACCTTGGCACTCCAGATGTTTGGAAACTACACTCCCAGCACGCCTTATTAGCAGAATGCAACCAAGGCATGCTGGGATTGTAGTTTCTAAACATCTAGAGTGCCAAGGTTTGAGGATTGACTGGATTTACCAACAGTCCACAATCGACCGTTTGTCTGGCCTCCCACACCATGTGATATTGTCGACCAACCGCTAACAGTCACTATTGGTCGTCGGACAAAAATCTTATGGTGTGTACCTCTCTTACTGTAAGTTGTCACTCTGCCATGGAACACCACGTATTGGCTTGGCTATCACCATTGAAGTTAGTAGGGGTTCCGATATTATCCATATTCTCATGTACTACCATGAAGTTCATAGGTACATGGTATGGTAGTACATGGTAGTACAGTGATATATGTATAGATACGGACACCCCCCTACTGAACTTCATGTAGTACATGCTGATAATATGTTAATATACGGACACCCCCTACTTGAACTTCATGGTAGTACATGATGATATATGGAATATATACGGACACCTACCCACTACTGAACTTCATGGTAGTACATGATGAATATGGTAATATAACGGACAACCACCACTACTTAACTTCATGGTAGTACAGATGATATCTGATACTATACGGACACCGCCCCTACTGAACTTCATGGTAGTCAATGGGTGATAATTTATAAATACGGACACCCACCTACTTAACTTCATGGTAGTACATGATGATATATGTATAATATACGGACACCCCCTACTGAACTATCATTGTATTACATGATGAATTATGATAATATACTGGACACCCCTACTGACTCTCATGGTAGTACATGATGATATATGGATAATAACGGACCCCCCTACTGAACTTCATGGTAGTACATGATATATATGGATAATATAGACGACCCACCCTACTGAACTTCATGGTATAACTTATGATATATGGATAATACTACGGACACCCCCAATTGACTTCATGGTAGTAACATGACGATATCTATAATATAACGGACACCCCCTACTGCACTTCATGGTATATACATAAGATAATACATGGATAATAATACGGACACCCCTACTGACTTCATGGTAGTACAATGATGATATATGATATATACGGACACCCCTACGTAACTTCATGGTAGTACATGTGATATTATGGATAATATACGGACACCTCCACTGAACTTTCATGGTATTACATGATGATATATGGATATAATACGGAATCACCCCCCTACTGAACTTCATGGTAGTACATGATGATATATGGAATAAATAACGGACACCCCCTACTGAACTTCATGGTAGTACATGATGATATATGGATATATACAGACACCCCCTACTGAACTTCATGGTAGTAAATGATATATTGGATAATATACGGACCCCCCTACTTAACTTCATGGTAGTACATGATGATATATGGATAATTAATATCCGACCACCCCCTACTGAACTTCATGTAGTACATGTATGATATATGGATAATATACGGACAGCCCACCTTAACTTCATGGTAGTACATGATGATATATGGATAATATACGACCCCTACTGAACTTCATGGTATACATGATGATATATGATAATGCGAAAAAACAACCCCCTACTGAACTTCATGGTAGTACATGATGATATATGGATAAATAGCGGACACCCCCTACTGACTTCTGGTAGTACATGATGATATATGGCATAATATACGGACACCCTACTGAACGTCTCTGTAGTACATTGATATATGCTATACTTACGGACACACCTACGTAACTTTACTCATGGTATTACATGATTGATATAATGGATATATACGACCACCGATCACTGAACCTTCTAAAATGGTATCAGACTATATGGATAATATACGGACACCCCTACTAAGACTTCATGGTAGTACATGTGATAATAGGCATATATACGGACACCGCTGCCTACTGAACTTCATGGTCGTACAGATGATATTGGATAATCTACGGCCAGGGACAACACGACCCCCTACTAACTTCATGGTATACATGATGAAATATATGGATATAGACGGACACCCCTACTGAACTTCATGGTAGTATGATATATAAATCGAACCCTATCATGTATCATTATGATTATGGATAATATACGGACACCCCAACTGACTTCCATGGTAGTACATATGATATATGTAATAACGGCACCCCCTCATGAACTTCATGGTATGTACAGGATGATATATGGATAATATACGGACACCCCCTATGCTTCAGTTATTCATCGAGTAATGGAAATACACTACGACTTCGTATACTTATGGATTAGGAATATACGGAACCCTACTGAACTTCATGTAGTACATGATGATATATGGATGAATATACGGACACCCCCTACTGACTCATGGTAAGTAATGACTGATATATGGATAATATCACTGGACACCCCTACTGACTTCCATGGTACTTCCATGATGATATATGGATAATACCGGACCCCCCCTACTGAACTTCATGGAGTACATGATATATATGATAATATACGGACCACCCCTACTGAACTTCATTGTAGTAAGATGGATATATGGATAATTATCGCGACACCCCTACTTAACACCGATATTCATGTAGTACAATGGTGATATATGGATAATATAGGGACACCCCTACTGAATTCATGGTAGTACCATATATATGGATATATACGACCACCACTCTGAACTTCATGTACTAACCGATGATATTGATAATTACTGGTAGAATATGCTAAGTTACTGACCCCTACTGAACTTCATGGTAGTACAACTGTGATTTATGGATAATTCGGACACGCCCCTACTGAACTCATGGTAGTACATTTTATGGATATATCTGGTATGAATATAGGTAAAGACACCCCTACTGACTTCATGTAGTACTGATGATATATGGATAATATACGGACCACCCCTACTTACGTTCATGGTAGTACATGGTGAATATGGTATAATATAGGACACACGATCTCGCTCCCTACTGAACTTCATGGTAGTACAATGTATATATAATATGGGACATAGACGGACACCCACTACTGAACTCTATGGTATACTGTGGATATGGAAATATAGGGACACCCCCCATACTGAACTTCATGGAGGACATGATTATATTAGAGATAATTCGACACCCTACTTACACTTCATGGTATGTACATGTGCTATATGCATAATAGGACACACCTACGACTCAGAAACTATGAATCTGGCGATATCCACACCACTATCATGGTCAGTAATGATGATAAGATAATGGCGACTACTATTCATGGAACTTGATTGATCGGACACCCCTAACTGAACTTCATGGTAGAACATAATGAATTATGGATAATCTACGGACACCCTCACGGAACTTCATGGTAGTACATGTATATATATGGACTAATATACGGACACGCCACTACTTAACTTCATGGTAGTACTGATAGGGATATATGGATCAATTACACACCCTACTGAACTTCATGGAGTTACATGGATATATGGATAATATTACGGACCCCCACTACTAACTTCATTGGTAGTACATATTGTATATGGATGAATATACGCAACCCTACTAACTCATGTAGTGACATGATATATCTGGATAATATACGGACAACCCTATGAACTTCAATTGGATTACATATGAATGAGATAAGATATTCGGACACCCACACTACTTCATGGTATTCATGGTGATATATGGATGTATAATACGGACACCCCTACTGAACTTCATGTATACATAGATATATGGATAATTACGACACCCCTACTTAGACTTCATGGAGTAACCTGATGAATTATGGATAATATACCTGACAACCCCTACTGACTTCACTGGTAGTACATGATGATATATGCTATATACCGGACACCCCTACGGAACTTCATGGGTAGTACATGTGATATTGGATATATGACGACACCCCCTACTGAACTTCATGGTAGTACATAATGATATATGGATAATATACGGATACCCCCTACTTAACTTCATGGAGTACATGGGATATATGGATATATACGGACAACCCCCTACTTACTTCAGGATACGTAATGATTATGGATTTAATACGGACACCCCCTATAACTTGCATGGTAGTACATTGATATGGATTATCGAGCCCATTACTCATAGTACATGGTGACTTTTTACGGACCCCACTGTACTTCATGGTAGTACATGATGATCATGGATAATATAACGTGACACCCCCCTACTACTCATGTAGTACAGGATGATATATGGATCAATTACGGCACCCCCTCCTAAACGTTCATGTAGTACATGATGATATATGGATAATATAATCGGACACCCCCTACTGAAGCTCATGGTAGTAATGGTATTATTATGGATAATATATCGGACACCCCTACTTAACTTCAGGTCAGTACATGAATGATTATAGGATAGATAACGCAACCCCCTACTGAACTTCATTGTATAGCCTAGAGATATATGGATAATATACGGTAACCCCCTCTGACACTTCATGGTAGTACATATGATATCGGATTTAGCCACCGTGCTATGAACTGTCATGGTAGTACGTGATGATATATGGATAACTATCAACGACCCCCTCCAGTGGTACTGGATTTGGACTAATATCGCGACACCCCCCTACTGAACTTCAAGGTAGTACCATGAGATATATGGATAATATACGGACCCCCCTACTGACTTCATTGTAGACTTGAATATTATACTATCGGACACCGCCCTACTGAACGTTCAGGTAAGTACATTGATTGATATACGACACCCCTACTGAACTTCATGGTAGTACTGATGATAATATGGCTATATATACGACACCCCCTACTGAACTTCATGGGTACGTACTAGGTGGATATATGGATAAATCACGGACCCCCCTACTGAACTTCATGGTTAGGTACATTATTATAATAGTAATATACTGGACCCCCTACTGACTTACTTCATGTAGTACATGTGATATATGGATATATAACTGACACCCCTACTGAACTCATGTGAGTCATGATGTATATGGAATATACAGGACAACCCCTACTGACTGTCCATGGTAGTACATGGAGATATATGGATATATAACGGACCCCCACTGATCCACTCTTCATGGTAGTACATGATGATTATGGGAATATATCGGACACCCCCTACTGACTTCATGGTAAGTACATAGATGAATTATGATGATATACGGACCCCCCTAACGGACTTCATGGTAGTACATGATGAATATATGGATAAATACGACACCCCCCCGCATGACACCACACCTACCACCCCCCCCCCTCCCGAACTTCATGGTAGTGACATGATGAATATATGGATAATATACCACCCCCTACTGACGTTCATGGTATACTTATGATATGTGATAAATACGGACACCCCTACTGACTTCATGGTAGTACATCGATATATATGGATATAACGGACACCCCCTACTGAACTTCATGGTAGTACATGATGATTATGGATAATAAACTACTGAACTCTGCGTACTGAGTTAGGTATTAGGACACTATCTACACTTCATGGTAGTACATAGGGGAATAAAATATGGATAATTATAACGGACACCCCCTAACATGAACTTCTGGTAGTGACATGATGATATATGGATAATAGAAACCCCCCCTACTTAACTTCATGGTGTCGACATGATGATATTGAGATAATTACGGACCACCCCCTACTGACTTCATGGTAGTTACATGATTATATATGGACTATATACGGACACCCCTACTGAACATTCATGGTCGTACATGATGATATTGGATAATATAATACGGTACCCCCCTACGAACTTCATGTGTACATATGATATAGTGGATCTATTACGGACACCCCTATGTAACTGCATGGGTTAGTAATGAATGATATAGGCTAATATACGACACCCGCTACTAACTTAACTTCATGGTAGTACTTGATGATATATTGACTAATACACGACCTCCCTACTGACCTCATGGTAGTAATTGAATAATGGATATAATACGACATCCCCCTACTGAACTTCATGGTAGTGACATGATGAATAATTGGGATAATTATACGGACACTCCCTACTGAACTTCATGGTAGTTGAGATTAATGGAGGTAATATCGGACCCCCTACTGAACTCCATGTAGTACATGATGAATATCATGGAAATTCCGGACCCCCTACTGAACTTCATGGGAGTACATGTGATTTTGTAGATGTCTTTATTTATTTGATTTATATAGTATTTTTTTGCAGGTTACTTTTTATAAATAGCGTTTTATGACTTTAGTAATTTCTGATGTAAATACCTTTTTTTATTAGCTTTTTTTTTTGATTTTTTTAATTGTCCCTTGGTATTATAAACCATGTTTTATTCGTACTCCACTTTTTAAGAGAAAAGTTCTTTATACCAATGACTTTTGACCATTGTGTAACTGTAAAAACTCTTCCGTACGTGTAAAAAAATTCATTTCTAAAGCCAAGTTTAAACATCTGGACACGGGGGGGAAAGAATTTGGCATTTTTGAAAGACTAGTTGTCGTTTTAAAAAAAAAAATTAAATTACAAAAAGAATTTGCAGTAACTTAAGAGTTACTCTTTCTTTGTGGAACTGGATTTACAGCAATAGGGGGACATTTACAGATTTTTGGTCATTTTTGATCTCCTTTGTAGTAAAAACTTGTTTCTTACAGTTCAGCACTCTCACTGTTTTTCATTCTGTCTGTGTTCTTGTACTGTAACAATGTCACTTTGACTTCTTTTCCTTAATATAAAATTTAAAATGTTCTCTTCTTGTTTCTTTTATTTTTAATACGTATAAGGGCTTTGTAAGACAGCTGGCAGTGATGGGTTAAAGGACCCAAACATGTACCCACTATTAAGGGCCTATACCAAAGATGCTTTTATCGTCCATCCCTCGCTGTAGACCCCCCTCCTCTACTGCTGTAGGTAATACAAATATGCAACGTGGTAGGTTGGCCGTGATGTAAATTCCAGCCCAACGCTGCAGAGAACTAGAGCCTGGCAGGATTGTGCTATGTAATGTATGATAGCAGTGTCTTTGGTAAAGGTAAGTAGGACACTTGGTGGGGCTAAAACTAGGTACATATTGAAGGTTTAGAGAATGGATAAATACAGCACACAGTCTTGTTCTTCTTGAGATGGAAAAAACTACTTCTAATCATGAAATAGGTTTGTGCAATGTGATAAGGTAAATCGTATAAAAATGGAAGCAGCCAACCCTGTCATTGGAAGAGTGGAACCAGCCTTTAGCTAATGATAAAGGGACAATTCCCTTGTTAGATAGCACGGCACTGATGACACTGTTATGGCACGGTTGGCCCCCTGTAGAAAAGAACAGTAGGTGTCTGTGGCCAAAGGGAATGCGGCAGCCCCCAACATTCTTCCAATGCTTTATATAGAGAAGACGCTAAGACTGTGTGTAGCTTGATCTTAAAGGGCATGTCCACCCCTACTTCTATAATCCTGTATGTAGTAGAACACCCCCGACAAGCTGGGTTTTGTTTTACTTGTGCCAACGATGCTCCCTGAGCTACACATTCCATATAAACACTTCATTCTTTTTACATAAATCAGTGACCTATAGGATTAGGAAAGGAAGTTGCTGCATATGACATCTTCTAGTAGATGCAAATAACCCCCCAGATCTGCTATTCGGTTTTATTGACCTGTCCCATTCACCCAGGTCATGGTACGTCGTGGGAATCCGCTAGATCCACTGGACTTGTAGTTTAGAACGTCTGCAAGAGTCCAGGTGATCTGAATACCACAGATTGAAATATGAACAAAATGCAATTAAAATTTCAATGCAAAGCAGACAAAACTTTTTAGTTTTATTAAATAAAGTATAAAGGTTGAATTTGCGAAGAAATTATAGAAGGTAACACATCATGACTGCACACAGCTCTATTAATGTCCGTGTCTGATGGAGGAAAGTAAATTTCAAACTTTGTTCTGCATAATTTTATTATTGTGCCTTTTTAAAGTAATAGAACCCCCTCCCCAAAACATAGACCTTGCAAGGTTTGTAAGTATACTCACAATGACTGATAATATCACAATGCCTATGGCACCATATCAATTTGCTGTATTTAATAGAGAGAATAGTTAACTACACCTGCAACAGATAATGTCTGACACATCTGAATGCAATCGAAAGGCAATCAGTGTTAATGTCTGACACAGCTGAATGCAATCGAAAGGTAATCAGTGTTAATGTCTGACATCTGAATGCAATCGAAAGGTAATCGTGTTAATGTCTGACACATCTGAATGCAATCAAGAGGTAATCAGTGTTAACGTCTGACACAGCTGAATGCAATCGAAAGGTAATCAATGTTAATATCTGACATCTAAATGCAATCGAAAGGTAATCAGTGTTAATATCTGACATCTGAATGCAATCGAAAGGTAATCAGTGTTAATATCTGACATCTGAATGCAATCAAAAGGTAATCAGTGTTATATCTGACACAGCTAAATGCTCGAGACATAATCAATCAGTGTTGATAATGTCTGTCCAATGGCCACCCAAGTCTGATCGGGGGGGGGGGGGTACAGAAATTTACAGTTACCTCTGGAACATTTCCATGGGTTCCTTAACTAAAGATTACTTACCCTGTATGTATAAAACTGTGGGAGAAAACAGTCCATAAGGAATAAAAAAATAGAACAGATTTTTTTTTTTTGCTAGCAGAAAATAAAACGTGTTCCTTTCAAATAAAATAGCACAGCAGGAGTCCACAGGAGCACCCAGCATTAAATGGCCGATGAAATTCTGCTAGATTAGTTGCTAATCCGATTATGTAGGAAACGATCAGTCTACTTAAATCTGACTGACTGACAAAGTATTGCATGGAAACTGCACAGTATAATTAATCCATAACATCATCATGGTAACACAGGTTGTCATTCACTCTATTCCTCTAACTAAACCATATTAAGTTGGTTTATAGACCAAACCAATGCATTATTAGGTGGTTCTTTTCCAAGATATAGCTGCAATGTATTGGAAAAATATTCCACTACAGCGAGCTCTCTTGTTATTTTGAGGCTTATGTTACCCTTTAAAATTTTATCTGCCTTTGCTTTTTTATATATTATTTTTTTAATGTGAAAAATTACTTTGTTTTTTTATTTTTAAAGTAAAAATAGACTATTAGCAAGATACTAATATTATTACTGTGTATAATATAACATTAACTTCCCCTTCAATGGTGAGCTCATCTGTGGGACCAGCTCCTTTCACAAGATTCAAAGAAGCGGAGAAGCCAATGAATGAATGGTGCCTTATACTGTAACCTTGGTAATGCAGCAAGGCTATTCATAGCCTTCACTTACTTGTAATCTTAGCAGTTAACTGTGTTGTGTACATTACACTGGGAAAAGTTGCCAGGCCGTTGGCCTTTACCTAATAAAACAGCCAAACTAGAACAATGGCATTTTAAATGTTAACATTCCACGAAAAGATTCATTTGCCTTTGCTCCTTTTACTTCCAGTCTATGGTTTTTGCACTAAATGAGAGACTATAATAACATGGTGTAGACTCTTCTGTCCATTGCAGAATTGACCAATCATTTTTATTAAGGCAATGGCATATAATAATAATTATATTAATGATATTAGATGGAGTTCCATGGCCATATAACATTCAGATCATGCTGCCCTGTAAATAATATTCTTATTATTGTTTATTATAAACCTACTTAGCAGAACACAGGACTTCTGACAATGTTCCCTCTAATCTAGATGCGCATTACCCCTTATATAATGTACTCAATGGGGTTGAAAAGAAAATAATATCCCTATAATCGGTCCGCTACTACGTAGTAGCCCGCCAATATAATTAGGAAGAACCGCACCAACACAAGAATACCCCCTGGCAGCAAGACACTTACGATCTGCAAGTCCGAGTTCGGGTACCAGCTGTGGGTACATCCTTAGGGAAGTGCACAGGAGGGAAAGTTACGAGTTGGGTGCGAAAAGAGTGACAGTATTTCTATATGTGAGTCCAGGACCAGGGGTGGGGAGGTTGAAGAGCGATATATATATATACACACGCATAAATAGATATCCCTGCACACTTTAAATATGTATATACAGTTGGGGGAGGTTGAGAAAAGTGGAGTTTTAGAGCAGCAGAAGGGACAGCGCTCTCCAGATGATGCCTTCAAATGAGGAGGGGTAAATGATAACAGATAATGTACCCCCGACTGTAAATTATATGGTATAAAGGAGTTCCGTGTCCTTTATGTGATCAGTAACTGAAACAAATTTGTAATTAACAGTAGGGGGTATAATCTACTTTATTACCGGTCTACGGCTTAATGCTATTCTAAAACTCGGATTACAACTGATGACCTAGCTAAACACAATTTATAAGGACATAATTTACAAGACATGGATGGTTCTAGTGCATTATAATAATTAGGGCCTATATAACGGATATGGTTATAAAAAATGGCGGTATAGTGCTCCTCCCTCATCAATACTGTTTGTTCTGCTAAGTAGGTTTATAATAAACAATAATAAGAATATTATTTACAGGGCAGCATGATCTGAATGTTATATGGCCATGGAACTCCATCTAATATCATTAATATAATTATTATTATATGCCATTGCCTTAATAAAAATGCATTGGTCAATTCTGCAATGGGACAGAAGAGTCTACACCATGTTATTATAGTCTCTTCATTTAGTGCAAAACCATAGACTGGAAGTGTGCAGGGATATCTATTTATTCTGCGGTGTATATATATATATCGCTCTTCAACCTCCCCCACCCCCTGGTCCTGGACTCACATATAGAAATACTGTCACTCTTTTCGCACCCAACTCGTAACTTTCCCTCCTGTGCACTTCCCTAAGGATGTACCCACAGCTGGTACCCAGAACTCGGACTTGCAGAATCGTAAGTGTCTTGCTGCCAGGGGGTATTTCTTGTGTTGCGTGCGGTTCTTCCTAATTATTATTGGCGGGCTACTACGTAGTAGCGGACCGATTATAGGGATATTATTTTCTTTTCAACCCCATTGAGTACATTATATAAGGGGTAATGCGCATCTAGAGAAAAGAAATAATATCCCTATAATCGGTCCGCTACTACGTGTAGCCCGCAACAATAATTAGGAAGAACCGCACACGCAACACAAAAATACCCCCTGGCAGCAAGACACTTACGATTCTGCAAGTCCGAGTTCTGGGTACCAGCTGTGGGTACATCCTTAGGGAAGTGCACAGGAGGGAAAGTTACGAGTTGGGTGCGAAAAGAGTGACAGTATTTCTATATGTGAGTCCAGGACCAGGGGGTGGGGGAGGTTGAAGAGCGATATATATATATACACCGCAAATAAAATAAATAGATATCCCTGCACACTTTAAATATGTATATACAGTTGGGGGAGTTGAAAAGTGAGTTTTTAGAGCAGCAGAAGGACAGCGCTCTCCAGATGATGCCTTCAAATGAGGAGGGGTAAATGATAACAGATAATGTACCCCCGACTGTAAATTTATGGGTATAAAGGAGTTCCGTGTCCTTTATGTGATCAGTAACTGAAACAAATTTGTATTAACAGTAGGGTATAATCTACTTTATTACCGGTCTACGGCTTAATGCTATTCAAACTCGGATTACACTGATGACCTAGCTAAACACAATTTATAAGGACATAATTTACAAGACATGGATGGTTCTAGTGCATTATAATAATTAGGGCCTATATAACGGATATGGTATAAAAAATGGCGGTATAGTGCTCCTCCCTCATCAATACTGTTATAGGTGAACCTTAAATATAAGGGTGCCTCCAGGGCAAACATAGCTTAATTTTATACTGACTCCCAACACCCCCAAGCAAAAGACGCCTGGTGATGCCCAGAACAACAACAAAGGCCCTGTAGTGTAGGCAATCACCAATTATTCTAATAAACGTCTGACAAGGTTCAAAGATCAATGCAAAGTCCCTTTATTGGCTCTGAAGCGTGTCATGCACACATATTAAAATCACATTCCAAACACGGGAACCCCCCTGTATAGTACATTATAGTGATGTAATGTACTATACAGGGGGGTTCCCGTGTTTAGGAATGTGATTTTATATGTGTGCATGACACCGCTTCAGAGCCAAAAAGGTACTTTGCATTGATCTTTGAACCTTGTCAACGTTTATTAGAATAATGGTGATCGTGCCTACACTACAGGGCCTTTGTTGTTGTTCTCTGGGCATCCACCAGCGTCTTTTGCTTGGGGTGTTGGGAGTTAGTATAAAATATAAACGGACATGGTGCAGTACTTTAAACTCTTCTTGCAAAGCATCGAATAACCCACGCACAAGTCTTCAGCTGGACAGGGAAAATATTCGCCTGCCTGGGAACTCCCATATCGGATTCCCCACTTGACTGTGCGGGATCGCTCTATAAATCCCCCAGCTGCTGCTCTTTCCTGCAATGATCACAGATACGGATCTCTCCGTAATGCCTCCCGATTGTCCATAGCAACCCTGCCTGGTTCCTGTACAAACAAGCTGTCTTCTGAGATTTCTGCAGTTTAAGCGAGGTCTCTATGGTCTAGGTCAGTGATCCTCAAACTGCGGCTCTCCAGATGTTTGAAAACTACAACTCCCAGCATTCCTCAACCACAGAGGGAAGCTAGAATGCTGGGATTTGTATTTTTCAAAACATCTGGAGAGCCGCAGTTTGAGGATCACTGGTCTAGGTCAGTGATGTTGAACTGTGGCACTACAGATGTTTAGAAACTACAACTCCCATCATGCCTTGGTTGTATAATTCCCCTTAATATAGAGTGCATTCTGGGAATTTGGTTAACACTTGAATGGTCAGGTGCGATACCTACCTCCCTATTGAAGGCCAGCAGCAGGAAAGATGGACGCCTGGCAACAGCCAGAATACGCTGGTGATGGGCTTGGCCAATTGGGCCAATGGGAGAAGGCTAGGCAGAAAAATGGTTAGTGACAGCAGCTCATTGAAGAAAATTTGAGCGGGATTTTACCTCAGTTATGAAGTAGACAGCTGAGCGAAAGAAAAATTTCCCCCCCTCCCTTAACGTATGGCTGATGGCATAAAGCTATATACCTCATACAGTCTTAGTAGGCAACCATATGGCAGCACCTACTCATACGATATCCACACACACAGATTCTGTTTGTAATATGGACACAGTTGACTACACTCTACCATTTCGGTAAATCTGGGCTCACGGTAATCCCAGAAGACTTTCTGCCTAAATTTAATGCCAGCTAGTGGCGGCTGATTGGGTGTCTTTCACTGCTCCTGTTCGCCTGTCCTTAAGGGGAACTGTGGTCCAAAAATGACTTGAGGTAAATTGATAGGAATTGCCCCCTGAGAATTTTTGCAATTTATTTCCATTGTTTATTTCATAGTTTTAAAGATATTTACATTTTTGTGTGTGATAAGGCAGCAACATCACCAGGTCCCCTGCACTTCCTGCTCTGAAACTGTCAGTCAATCTGTCCTGAGTCTCCTCCTCCCTTTTGCAGCCCCGGGCCCATCCCACTCATGGACCCCATGGTCTGTCCCTGGCCCATTATCTTACAGCCCCATGTGGCCCTGCCACGCGCGGGTGCCGTGGGTTACTCAGACACCACACCCCCCCCCCTACAGAAAATTGTGGAATCACCTTTTCAGGCAGATTGAGAACTCTGCCTGAAAAGGCTGTTTTCACACAGTGAAAGGGAAGGGCGGTAGATTCCCTTACCTTCTCTGCAGCTGCAGGTCCTTCACACAGCAGAGAGGAGGAGGGACTTCCTGTCTCCCTCACACATGGAGGGAGTCTGAGGCTGTGCTCGCCAGCGGCACTGTGTAGGAGAAGCCTTAGGAATGTCACATGTCAGCCTCCCACCCATTAATTTTCTGGTAATGTCATTTCTGTACACTTGGGCTGTGGAGCATGTAGAGAGGTGGTTGATGGCTCATTTTAAAGGTAGGAAACTGGCCTTTCATTTAAACTTAACTTGTTTGGAGACCACAGTTCCCCTTTAAAGTCGTGTTAACCTGTACGAACTCGGTTACCATGACTTTAAAGGAATAGTTCACTGTATTGATTGAAGACTGGGAGTTAATGAGCTATGCCTTACCCCTGTTCTTCAATCATATCTCAGGAGCCGGGAGAAGATTCAAGAAACTTACCTTTCGTGCGATCCACCGCAGCAGAACTGAAATCTCCGACCGCTTCCTGGTTCTAATCAACGCTAGTGTGCACGGGCGTAATGCGCACTATAGTGCACGAAAGGTAAGTTTCTTGAATCTTCGTCCCTGGTTTCTGAGATATTGATTGAAGAACCGGATGTAAGGCCTAGCTCATTAACCTCCCGGGCTCAATCAATACATTAAAGGAAAAGTTCAACTATCCTTTAGACTGAAACTACTAATGCTAGGGACGAGCCCTGGGGCCATATTTATAAACCCTTGGTATTGCTTTTTAGCGATTGTCATTTACGACTGAACGTTAATTAATACGTTTGATTGTAGAACACCGTGCGGAAGTAAACTACTGCAATGGTATTCTATGGGATCGTAAATGTACGATTTTTTTATCGTAGATTTTCGATCGGTATCGTAAATTTAGCGATCGTTAAAGTCGGGGTATCGCTAAAAAGCGATACGCGGCTTTATAAATATGGCCCTGGTTTCGAAAATTAACCTGGTCTTAATTTGGAATTGGTGGTTTCGAAAATCCCCAGATCTGACGGATTTTTTTTAAAATTGCATGATTATTTCGAACATTTTAAAAATCGATTCATTTGGGTTCGAAATGGATTTTCTTTAACGGAACCACTGTCGAAACGATAGTCGGCAGTTTTGTTTATCTCTCTGACTGCTAATAAATGGGCCTGTTTCCCTTTAGAATATACCACACTGTGTTTTTTCCCCCCAGACCCCCCATCCCCCCCGCCAATGCAAATGAACATGTTTTTTAAAAAGTTCCGTGTTTTCCCTCAGGCGTTATCATCCTAATACCGGCTCTGTCGGAAAGGAGGGAACTTCCTGTATGTACTAATAGAGACTGCTGGTGATCACTGATACAGCTTGTCACACATGGTACACAGGAAAGTATTCCATTTAAATGTCTCTGGGTGTTACCTCCCAGAATGCTCTGCTGGCCCCATTGTTGGACTACACAGAGATGCGCAATAAAGATGGCTCCGGGTCAGCGATGATTTCATTACTATTAGGCTTGTCGACAAGGCATTCTGGGCTTGTATCCGCCTTATGGGTAATGAGACACTAACAAGCGCTCGCTCTGTTCCGTGGCTTGATAACATACGGTTAGACCCAGGATTCTGTCTCGGTGTCACTGTAATTGGTTACCGGGTGAGGTACCAGACACCCATCAGAGAAAGGTTTCAATGACTGCGTTCGCCAGCTGCAGATTATCCAATTACACTAAAGGAAATTGTTTTACATGGTGCGAGGTTCTGCTCGGCGCCATCACAATATTTAAGCCCCTGGATAACCTGCAAATACCGTTCGACATCTGCAGGCCGAGCGAATCTTATGGTGGCCATAGACGCTTAGATCCCGGTCGTACGATGTCGGATATCCTGAATCGTACGACCATCGGATCGTGTATGGAAGTTGTTGAGAGATCTTTCAATCACGATCTTCCAATAATATCCACATCGGACATCGCAACCACTGTTCATCCACGGGGGTCGGGGTAACCCGTCCTGAAAAGCAAACAAACTAGGCCAAAGCAAAACAAGCAGGTATTGGTAGAGTGGTAAGTATATACTGTAACAGGGATAAACACAAAAGTATACTTAAGTCTCCCGATGTAGTGTACTTCAACCTCCACAATCTGCCGATCCCTCTCCGGGTCCCTGGAGACCCGGAAGAAGAGAGGAGTTACCTCTCGAAACACGCGTCGGTCATGGCAATATCTGGGAGTGAGTGGTGGAGCGTTTAGTTTGGCTATCTGCAGCACAAAAAAGCGGAACTCAAGCAGGTTGGTGGAATACGCTGTAACCTATGGACCCGGAGAGCGTCGGCAGATTGTGGAGGTTGAAGTACACTACATCGGGAGACTTAAAGCATGTCCACCCCAAAACTATAATCCCCCAACTACTGGCCCCACCATTAGTGTTAGTTTAATCCTTACCTCACATCCCGCTCCATAGAGAGGCTAGCAGGTCCATATAGGACACTGCCTGCTCTTCCTGGCCTCCCGGAGATTTTGGCCATGCGTACTGCAGCTGTTCTCCCCCTCCTCCTCCGTTCTGCTATCCCCCCCCTAGCTTCAACACCTTTATGGCAGCCATCCCCATGTCCCCCAGCCCCAACCGCATAATTTTATTTTTAGAAAGCCCCCCAATCTTTTACTTACCTCTCCGCTTTCCTACGCGAAGTGAGCTGCCGGCAGCCGCGTCCGTGATGGCTGCCGTCAGCCAATCACAGAACAGCTGCCGGTCCCGCCCCTCGCTGCATTCCTCGCAAGCAGAGGGCCGGAGCGCGTCGGAGGAAAGAGGGGAGGTAAGTAGAGTTTGGGGGGCTTTATAAAAAAATAAATAATGCGTTGGGGCTGGGAGCCCATGGGGATGGCATATAAAAAATAAATATTAGGTGGACATGCCTTTAAGTATACTTTTGCTGTTTATCCTCTGTTACAGTAATACTTACCTACTCTACCAATACCTGCTGTTTTGCTTTGGCCTATTTTGTTTGTTTTCAGGACGGTTACCCAAAACCCCGTTGATGAACGGTGGTTGGCGGAAGGCCCGTATCTACTCACATTTAAATTTACTAACCATTTAGCTTTTCTTTCTGCTTGTTGGGCTGTATGTGTGTTTATTAACATTGTTCATCTACACGCTACCCATTGTCATACTTTTTACCATCACTTTTGCCACCGCCATCTGTCCCGGTATTGTTTATTGTTTTTTAGTACTTTTAGCACCTAGGGAGTGCCTAGGACGCACAGTTTATTTATTGTATTACATTTTATCTGGTGTTGGAGCTTTTTTGCAGGGTATTTGTTCATTTTTTGTTTATATCACGCACAATAAGTTAAGTGTTTTTTTATACTGATCATTACTAGTTGGAGGGTAATATTAGCGCGATCTATTTCATCCATCCTGGATATTTTTGAGGATATTTATTTCCTATTTATATGCCATATGAGTGCCCCTGTAGTTTATTCTTGTGGTTTGGTATCCCCTAACCATTTCCTTTTTCCGTTACGTAGCGCACACAATTTCATTTTGTATGCGCACACAAAATTTATATCTGCGCACACATACAATTTCCAATTAGAGGGAACATTGGCCATCGGGCTATTAGACGCTAGGGAGAAATGAGCTTCCTAGGGAAAGAGAGAGGCCACATAAGATTTTTTCCAAGCAGAAATTAAGATTTGTTAAGCTGAATGTGGAACTCTTTATCCAATTGTTTAGGTGAAGTTTTTTTATTATGTATAATAAATAGTGAAAAGAACAGAGTTTATGGATATCCAGCCCTGTTTTCCCTGTAAAAGGACTAGAAGTTAATGGCAAGACACATTCTTGGCTACACGTACACATAAACTGATAAAATATCCTTAGCACAATAATACATAAGATTCAGTCGACTGCCTCCTGCTTTATCTGGTACCCGGATAGAACTTCCATTTCCATAGAAACAGAAGAAGATGTTACCATGGAGACTGCAGCCATAGATCATAGGCAATCACAGGATGCAAGATAAAATTTACAGTGGTGAAATCCAATTTACAGTAACGTAATATATCCTTTTCTTTTTAGTCATTTTGACACCATTTCTTGAAAAATGTTAAAATGCACTCAGGTAAAACTAGGATTAGTTGGATTGTACCACATGAAAAGCATTTAAAGGGAACTAAATGATAAAACAACATTAAAAGAACAGAAAGATAATTTTTGTTAAAGTATAAAAATATGGCTTTAAAGATGGCTGTGGCTGGTTATCCACACTTCCTATCACACCCTACCTTGGACCCCTCAGTCTTGAATGTGTAGATATGTTACTGCCAAGAGCGTTTTGTTAAATGGTCCCACTAAAGCAACAGATAAAACATGCTGTTATTCAATAAAACAAAGAACTGATTTTACAATAAATTTGGTCACTTACATCTTTGGGGTTCCCGGCAATGTTTTTTTTTAAAGGAGATGTCCCAACAACACACATTTCTAACACAAAACAATGCTATATACAAAATATATATCACAAATAAATAATAAACAAAAATATTACAAAAGCAAAACACTTTCCCTGTACATTACAAAAATAATGTGCTCCAGTTAATACGAAATAAAAGAGAATCATTTGATTTCAACCTTAATCATTTTATATCTGGGATCAGCTATTCCCAAACCCCATTTTGGCATTATTGAAAAGTGCTAAAAGGTGCCCCTGAAGGGATTACACCAATCCGGTCCCTCAGCTAAACCCTATAACAAATGTTATTTTAAGGCTGGACATGCCCTTAAATCTCTGCGTCCTGGTTTCTGTAGTCACAATCACTCCTTGTCCATTTTCTTATCATTTCCAGTAGGGGGTATCTCATGCCCAAAGTGTACCCTTGAGGTACTGACCAGCATTAGGGTATACTAATATGGCTACCGACATATTCTCCGTTACCTTTATTATAACTACGGTTAATAAATAGGGAAAACCATCACACTGGGGACGTACAGATCTATTTTCAGCTTCCCCTACGTAAATGCCTCCGATGAACAAATTACGTACATCACGGGACAGTCCGTTAATTGCTGCATATTTTAAATATCTGAATAAATGATTTATCGTGCAGTTTAAAATAAATCAAAGTCTCCAAGCTCGATCATTCATGATTTGCCCCGGCGATTTCGTTCATTTTCACTCTATAGCACTGAGCCAGTGTTTGTATAATGCAGCCTCAGCACAAATTCTGGTCGCTGTGCATGTCTGACAATGTGAAAACAGAGGATAGGAAATGTCACATGCCCACAGCTGTCTTTCTAGGGGAGAAGAGATTCCTTGTAATTAGATATAATCAATTGTTATTATCGGTGACCAGTACAGTAGAATTATTATAGTAAGATGAAATTCAGAGACTACGCATTATAATTTAACCACCCAGCACTTTATAATCACCTACAGCCAATACAGCGAGATGGATGTAGTAATGCAGTAGTCAAATTGAATAAAGACATCCATCCATCATCCATCAAGTTTAACCCCAAATAAAATCTGCATTACCCTGGATTGACTTAGAACGTTGTGTCTCAAACACCAGTAGGACATCAAAGCCTCCAACCTTTTGTTTCACACACCGTGGACCAGTTCCATCATTAGACTATAAAAATTATAGAATGCATACATTTCCATTTGGTATATTGATAGGAAATGGAACAGTCATCAAGCCAGGAAACTGTTTTGCAAGAATAATTTAAAGGGATATTTGTGTCCCTCACAAAGGAATTGTCAGTTCCACACACATGTATGTGATGAACCCATTCACACAATCATCTACCTATTACAGCTGTCTTCTATTGCGATTTATATGGGTAACAGGGTGATGTGTGTCGGGTTTATTGAAATGCCCACTTGGGAGCAAAATTAGCCCTTTGGTTAAAAATGGTGCATTTTGCCCCAACCAATCAGATCTTATTAACATTTGAAAGCTAACATCTGATTGGTTGGGGCAAAATTAGCACCATTTTTAACCATAAGAACTTCATTGAATCTCTAATGTTTTGTGGATGGTCTCGCCCCATGCCAGAGCATATTATTTTAAACAAGAACAGATTACAGGCCCCGTATTCCAGCCTTAGAATAGGGAATTAGCTAACAGTCAGCCAAGTCATACTTTTTATATATTTATTTATTGTCCCCCATGTGCGTCTTTTTCGTACTATAATATTGTACAATCGCTGCATCCCCAAGTGTCCTATGTAATAAGCATATCCATACATAAAGTGAGCTATGGTCACTGTACCGTCCCTCTGTTTTCTGGATGTAAATACAGATTGTGGG
Organism: Hymenochirus boettgeri; assembly: GCA_019447015.1. Taxonomy (NCBI): domain Eukaryota; kingdom Metazoa; phylum Chordata; class Amphibia; order Anura; family Pipidae; genus Hymenochirus; species Hymenochirus boettgeri. The sequence goes on along the minus strand of CM033476.1, from coordinate 25,750,560 downwards.
GGCATTTAAGTGACGCTCGGGGGACAAGTCTGTTGTCATAATCACCCCCTGCGTTCATTTCCCATCATTCAAAAATGATTTGCTTTGTGGTTGTATGGTGCCACCTTGTGGTCATTTTCTCACATTACAGGACTCATACAACATGGCTTATTCCTAAATAAAAGAAATTAAAACAAATACAATTCAATCATTGAAACTGCGTCTCAGAAGTCAATGGAGCTGCGGTAATATGTGGATTGGGCTCTTAGAATGTGTTGCAGGCAGCAAAGGATCTTGGGGAAAACAGGAGGAAGATGTTTAAATTTAATAAACGCGATCAGATCCTCATTACATGAGGAATTGCCTGGACTAAACTTGAGTAGACATTAGTTTACTTTCATCTCGGAAATTGGCACCATTGCAGTGATTTCATGTGAAAATCTGCAGGTGTCTGGCCATTACAAGCCCTCCTCCCAGTAGTTACAATTGGTTTCTGCTCAGTCCTGATTACAGAGAATTCACAGAAGGTCACCTAGTAGTTATTTGACAGCTCTGGCTGGGAGAGAACTAGAGAATGGACTGGGCATGTGCATCTATTATTATTATACAGGCCATTAAAACATCATAATACACATTAGCATACATTAAAATATACCGCAGTTAGAAACCAATTTTGTCTTATAAAAATAGTGGTAATAAAATGCAATAATGTCCGAGAGTGACTACAATACAGTATCCACTTGATTAAGTGTAAACGCTGTCCAACTGCAAAAACTTTGTAAATGAATAAATATATCCATTAAATATAGTGCCATTGTGGTGTCCAAGGTGAATTAAAACAGCAGATGAGAAGTCCTTCAATAGATGTTTTAATAAGTCTGTTTACACAATATTATTATATTTGTCACATTCACTATATAGACACTCCCTGGAGGAGTCGTCTTTTGGGTTAAAACACTTTTGAGTAGTTATTTTCACATCACCTGAGAGAAGGGAAGACCCTGAAACGTTGTATTGTGTGTGGTTCACTATTAAATCAATTTATTTTGGAGTGCAACCCTCGTATTTGTGTGAATGTTATATTCCTTCTCCTTGGCCCCTGAAGGATGGGGGTTTGTGAAGCGTCAGCACCATCCAGGTTTGAGGCGTTTGGACTTTTTTATGCTTTTGGTGTCCTTATATTATCCATATATCATCATTTACTACCATGAAGTTCAGTAGGGGGTGTCCGTATATTATCCCATATATCATCATGTACTACCATGAAGTTCAGTAGGGGGTGTCCGTATATTATCCATAACACCATGTAACTACCCATGAAAGTTCAGTAGGGGGTGTCCGTATATTATCCATATATCATCATTTACTACCATGAAGTTCAGTAGGGGTGGTCCGTATATTATCCATCTATCATCATGTTCTACCATGAAGATTCAGTAGGGGTGTCCGTATATTATCCATATATCATCATTACTACCATGAAGTTAGTAGGGGGGTGTCGTATATTATCCATATATCATCATGTACTACCATGAAGTTCAGTAGGGGTGTCCGTATATTAATCCATATCTCATGTACTACTCATGAGTTAGTAGGGGTCCGTATATTATCCATATCATCATGTTACTACCATGAAGTTCAGTAGGGGTGTCCGTATATTATCCATATATCTCAATGTACTACCATGAAGTTCAGTAGGGGGTGTCCGTATATTATCCATAATCATCATGTACTACCATGAAGTTCAGTAGGGGGTGTCCGTATATTATCCATATATCATCATGTACTACCATGAAGTTCAGTAGGGGTGTCCGTATATTATTCCATATATCTCATCATGTACTACCATGAAGTTTAGGGGTGTCCGTATATTATCCATATATCTCATGTACTACCATGAAGTTAGTAGGGGGTGTCCGTATATCCAATATCCATGTACTACCATGAAGTTCAGTAGGGGGTCCGTATATTATCCATATATCTCATGTACTACCATGAAGTTAGTAGGGTGTTCCGTATATTATCCATATTCATCATGTACTCCATGAATTCAGTAGGGGTGTCCGTATATTATCCATATATCATCATGTACACATGAAGTTCAGTAGGGTGTCCTTAATTATCCATATATCATCATTTACTACCATGAAGTTTAGTAGGGGGTGTCCGTATATTTCCAATATCATCATGTACTACCATGAAGTTCAGTAGGGGTGTCCGTATATTATCATATCATCATGTCTACCACCATGAGTTCAGTAGGGGTGTCCGGTATATTATCCATATATCATCTGTACTACCATGAAGTTAGTAGGGGTTCCGTATATTATCCATATATCATCATGTACTACCATAAGTTCAGTAGGGGGTGTCCGTATATTATCCATATATCATCATGTACTACCATGAAGTTCAGTAGGGGTGTCCGTATATTTCCATATATCATCATGTACTCCCATGAAGTTCAGTAGGGGTGTCCGTATATTATCCATATATCATCAGATTACTACCATGAAGTTCAGTAGGGGTGTCCGTTATTATCCATATATCATCATGTACTACCATGAAGTTCAGTAGGGGGTGTCCGTATATTATCCATATATATCTGTACTACCATAGTTCAGTAGGGGTGTCCGTATATTATCTATATCATCATTATACCATGAGTTAGTAGGGGGTTGTCCTTATATTACCCTATATCATCATGTACTACCATGAAGTTCAGTAGGGGTGTCCGTATATTATCCATATATCATCATGTACTAACCATGAAGTTCAGTAGGGGGTGTCCGTATATTATCCATATATCATCATGTACTAACCATGAAGTTCAGTGAGGGGTGTCCGTATATTATCCATATATCATCATGTACTACCATGAAGTTCAGTAGGGGGTGTCCTATATTATCCATAGATCATCATGTACTACCATGAAGTTCGTAGGGGGTGTCCGTATATTACCATATATCATCATGTACTGCCATGAATGTTAGTAGGGGGTGTCCGTATATTATCTCATATATCATCATGTACTACCATTGAAGTTAGTAGGGGGTGTCCGTATATTATCCATATATCATCATGTATCTACCATGAAGTTCAGTAGGGGTTGTCCGATATAGATCCATATCATCATGTACTACCATGAAGTTCAGTAGGGGTGTCCGTATATTATCCATATATCATCATGTACTACCATGAAGTTAGTAGGGGTGTCGTATATTATCCCATATATCATCATTTACTACATGAAGTTAGTAGGGGTGTCCGTATATTATCCATATATCATCATGTACTACCATGAAGTTTATTAGGGGGTGTCGTATATTTCCATATATCATCAGTACTACATGAAGTTCAGTAGGGGTGTCCGTATATTATCATATTCATCATGTAACTACCATGAGTTTCAGTAGGGGTGTCCGTATATTATCCATATATCATCATGTACTACCATGAAGTTCAGTAGGGGGTGTCCGATATTTATCCATATAGCATCAATTTACTACCATGAAGTTAAGTTAGGGTAGTCCGTATTTATCCATATATCATATGTACTACCATGAAGTTCAGTAGGGGTGTCCGTATATTATCCATATATCATACATGTACTACATGAAGTTCAGTAGGGGTGTCCGTATATTATCATATATCATCATGTACTACCATGAAGTTCAGTAGGGGGTGTCGTATATTATCCATTATAGTCATCTTACTACCATGAAGGTTAGTAGGGGTGTCCGTATATTATCCATAATCATCATGTACTTCCATGAAGTTAGTAGGGGGTGTCCGTAATTATCCATATATCATCATGTACTACCATGAAGTTAGTAGGGTGTCCGTATATTATCCATATATCATCATGTACTACCATGAAGTGTAGGGGGTGTCTATATTATCCATATATCATCATGTACTACCATGAAGTTCGTAGGGGTGTCCGTATATTATCCATATATCTATCATGTACTACCATGAAGTTAAGTAGGTGGTGTCCGTATAGTATCCATTACTATATCATCATGTACTACACATGAAGTTCATAAGTAGGGGGTGTCCGTATTATCCATATATCATCATGTACTACCATGAAGTTCAGTAGGGGTGTCCGTATATTATCCATATACATCATCATGTACTACCATAGCAGTTTAGGTAGGGGTGTCCGTATATTATCCTATATCATCATGTACTACCATGAAGTTATAGGGGGTGTCCGTATTATTACCATATATCATCATGTACTACCATGAAGTTCAGTAGGGGGTGTCCGTATATATCCATATATCATCATGTACTACCATGAAGTCAGTAGGGGTGTCCGTATATTATCCATATCCATGTACTACCAGAGAGTCGTAGGGGTTGTCCGATATTATCCATATATCATCATGTACTACCATGAAGTTCAGTAGGGTGTCCGTACTATTATCCATATATCATCATGTTACTACCATGAAGTTAGTAGGGGTGTCCGTATATTATCCCTAGATACATCATGTACTACCATGAATTCATAGGGGGTGTTCCGTATATTATCCATATATCATCATGTACTAACCATGAAGTAAGTTCAGTAGGGGTGTCCGTATATATCCATATATCATCATGTACTACCATGAAGTTCAGTAGGGGGTGTCCGTATATTATCCATATATCATCATGTATACCTGAAGTTAGTAGGGGTGTCCGTATATTATCCATAATCTCATGTACTACAATGAAGTTCAGTAGGGGTGTCCGCGTATATATCCATATATCATCATGTACTACCATGAAGTTACGTAGGGGCCGTATATTATCATATCACAGGATCATGACGTTCATAGTGTCCGTATATTATCCATATATCATCAGTACTACCATGAAGTTCAGTAGGGGGGTGTCCGTATATTATCCATAGATCATTCATGTACTACCATGAAGTTCAGTAGGGGTGTCCGTATATTTCCATATATCTCATGTCTACTACATAATTCAGTAGGGGTTGTCCTTATATTATCATATATTCATCGTATACCATGAAGTTAAGTAGGGGGTGTCCGTATATTATCCATATATCATCATGTACTACCATGAAGTTAAGTAGGGGGGTTGTCCGTATTATCCATATATCAATGTACACCATGAGTTCAGTAGGGGGTGTCCGTATTTCATCCATATATCATCATGTACTACCATGAATTTAGTAGGGGTTCCGTATATTCCATATATCATCATGTACTACCATGAAGTTCATAGGGTGTCCGGTATATTATCATATATCATCATGTACTACCATGAAGTTTAGTAGGGGGTGTCCGTATATTATCCATATATCTCATGTATACCATGAAGTTCAGTAGGGGTGTCCGTATATTATCCATATATCATCATGTACTACCATGAAGTTCGTAGGGGGTGTCGTATATATCCATATATCATCATGTACTACCATGAAGTTCAGTAGGGGGTCCGTATATTATCCATATATCATCATGTACTACCATGAAGTTCAGTAGGGGTGTCCGTATATTATCCATATATCATCATGTACTACCATGAAGTTAAGTAGGGTGTGTCCGTATATTATCCATATATCATCATGTACTACCATGAAGTTCAGTAGGGGTGTCCGTATATTCACATATATCTCATGTACTACCATGAAGTTAGTAGGTGGTGTGTCCGTATATTATCCATATATCATCATGTACTACCATGAAGTTCAGTAGGGGGTGTCCGTATTTATCCATATATCACATGTTACTACCATTAAGTTAAGTAGGGGGTGTCCGTATATTATCCATATATCATCATGTACTACCAGGAAGTTAAGTAGGGGTGTCGTATATTATCCATATATCATCATGTACTACCATGAAGTTCAGTAGGGGGTGTCCGTATATTATCCATATATCATCATTTACTACCATGAAGTTAAGTAGGGGTGTCCGTATATTATCCATATATCATCATGTACTACCATGAAGTTAAGTAGGGGTGTCCGTATATATCCATATATCATCATTTACTACCATGAGTTCAGGTAGGGGTTCCGTATATATATCCATATATCATCATGTACTACCATGAAGTTCAGTAGGGTGTCCGATATTATCCATATATTATCAGTACTACCAAAGAGTTAGTAGGGGTGTCCGTTTATTATCCATATATCATCAGGTACACCATATAAGTTCAGTAGGGGGTGTCCGTACTATTATCCATATATCATCATGTACTACCATGAAGTTAAGTAGGGTGGTCCGTATATTACCAATATCATCATGTACTACCATGAAGTTAAGTAGGGGTGTCCGTATATTATCCATATATCATCATTTACACATGAAGTTAAGTAGGGGTGTCCGTATATATCCATATATCATGTATACCATGAAGTTCAGTAGGGGTGTCCGTATATTATCCATATATCATCATGTACTACCATGAAGTAAGTAGGGTGTGTCCGTATATTCCATATATCATCATGTACTACCATGAAGTTCAGTAGGGGGGTCCGTATATTATTATCCATATATCATACATTTACTACACCATGAAGTTAAGTAGGGGTGATTTCCGTATATATCCATATATCATCATGTTACTACCATGAAGTTCAGTAGGGGTGTCGTATATTATCCTATATCACATGTACTACTGAAGTTCAGTAGGGGTGCCGTATATTATCCATATATCATCATGTACTACCATGAAGTTAGTAGGGGTGTCCGTATATTATCCTATATCTCATGTACACATGAAGTTCAGTAGGGGGTGTCCGTATTTATCCATATTCAGCATGTACCCAAATGAAGTTCAGTAGGGGTGTCCGTATATATCCATTATCATCTGTACTACCATGAAGTTCAGTTAGGGTGTCCGTATTATCCATATCATCATGTACTACATGAAGTTAGTAGGGGTGTCCGTATATTATCCATAATATCATCATGTACTACCATGAAGTTAGTAGGGGGTGTCCGTATATTTCCTATATCATCATGTACTACCATGAAGATTAGTAGGGGTGTCCCGTATATTATCCATATATCATCATGTACTACCATGAAGTTAAGTAGGGGTCCGTATATTATCCATATATCATCATGTACTACCATGAAGTTAAGTAGGGGTGTCCGTATATTATCCATATATCATCATGTACTACCATGAAGTTAGTAGGGGTGTCCGTATATTATCCATATATCATCATGTACTACCATGAAGTTCAGTAGGGGTGTCCGTATATTATCCATATACTCATGTACTACTACATGAAGTTCAGTAGGGGTGTCCGTATATTCCCATATATCATCTGTTACTACCATGAAGTTCGTAGGGGTGTCCGTATATTATCCATATACATCAGCATGTACTACCATGAAGTTCAGTAGGGGTGTCCGTATATTATCCCTAGTACATCATGTTACTACCATGAGTTAAGATGGGTGGTCCGTATATTACCATATTCATCATGTACTACCATGAAGTTCAGTAGGGGTGTCCGTATATTATCTAATATCATCATGTACTAACCATGAAGTTCAGTAGGGGGTTGTCCGTATATTATCCATATATCATCATGTACTACCATGAAGTTCAGTAGTGGGGTGTCCGTATATTATCCATATATCATCATGTACTACCATGAAGTTAAGTAGGGTGTCACGTATATTATCCATATATCATCATGTACTACCATGAGTTCAGTAGGGGTGTCCGTATATTATCCATATATCATCATGTACTACCCATGAAGTTCAGTAGGGGGGTGTCCGTATATTATCCATATATCATTCATGTACTACCATGAAGTTCAGTAGGGGTATCCGTATATTACCATATACATCATGTACTACCATGAAGTTCAGTAGGGGGTGTCCGTATATTATCCATCTATGCTCATGTACTACCATGAAGTTCAGTAGTGGTGTCCGTATATTATCCATATATCATCATGTACTACCATGAAGTTAGTAGGGGTGTCCGTATATTATCCATATATCATCATGTACTACCATGAAGTTCGTAGGGGGTGTCCGTATATTTCCATATATCATCATGTACTACCATGAAGTTCAGAGGGGTGTCCGTATATTATCCATATATCATCATGTACTACCATGATATTCAGTAGGGGGTGTCAGTATATTATCCATATACTCATCATGTACTACCATGAAGTTCAGTAGGGGTTGTCCGTATATTATCCTATATCATCATGTACTACCATGAAGTTCAGTAGGGGTGCCGTATATTATCCATATATCATCATGTACTACATGAAGTTCAGTAGGGGTGTCCGTATTATCCATATATCATCATGTACTACCATGAAGTTCAGTAGGGTGTCCGTATATTATCCATATATCATCATGTACTACCATGAAGTTCAGTAGGGGTGTCCGTATATTATCCATATATCATCATGTACTACCATGAAGTTCAGTAGGGGTTGTCCGTATATTATCCATATATCATCATGTACTACCATGAAGAAGGGGGTGTCCGTATATTATCCATATATCATCATGTACTACACATGAAGTTCAGTAGGGGTGTCCGTATATTATCCATATATCATCATGTACTACCATGAAGTTCAGTAGGGTTGTCCGTTATATTATCCATATACTCATGTACTACCATGAAGTTAGTAGGGGTGTCCGTATATTATCCATATATCATCATGTACTCCATGAGTTAAGTAGGGGGTGTCCGTATATTATCCATATATCATCATGTACTACCATGAAGTTAAGTAGGGGGTTGTCCGTAATATACCATATATCATCATGTACTACCATGAAGTTCAGTAGGGGTGTCCGTATATTATCCATATATCATCATGTACCATACCATGAAGTTAGTAGGGGTTCCGTATATTATCCATATATCATCATGTACTACCATGAAGTTCATAGGGGGTGTCCGTATATTGTCCATATATCATCATGTACTACCATGAAGTTAGTAGGGTGTCGTATATTATCCATATATCATCATGTACTACAATGAAGTTCAGATGGGGGTGTCCGTATATTATCCTATATCATCATGTACTACCATGAAGTTAAGTAGGGGTGTCCGTATATTATCCATATATCATCATGTACTACCATGAAGTTATAGGTGTCGATATTATCCATATATCTCATGTACACCATGATCGTAGGGTGTGTCCGTATATAGATCCATATATCATCATGTACTACCATGAAGTAGTAGGGGTGTCCGTATATTATCCATATATCATCATGTACTACCATGAAGTTCAGTAGGGGTGTCCGTATATTATCCATATATCATCATGTACTACCATGAAGTGAATAGTAGGGGGGTTTCCATATATATATCCAATATACATCATCATAGTACTACCATGAAGTTAGTAGGGGTGTCCGTATATTATCCATATATCATCATTACTACCATGAAGTTAGTGGGTGTCCGTATATTATCCATATATCATCAGTACTACCATGAAGTTAGTAGGGGTGTCCGTATATTATCCATATATCATCATGTACTACCATGAAGTTAGTAGGGGTGTCCGTATATTATCCATATATTAAATGTACTACCATGAAGTTTAAGTAGGGTGTCCGTATATTATCCATATTCATCATGTACTACCATGAAGTTCAGTAGGGGTGTCCGTATATTATCCATATATCATCATGTACTACCATGAAGTTCAGTAGGGATGTCCGTATATTATCCATATATCATCATGTACTACCATGAAGTTTAGTAGGGGTGTCCGTATATTATCCATATATCATCATGTACTACCATGAAGTCAGTAGGGGTGTCCGTATATTATCCATATATCATCATGTACTACCGTGAAGTTCAGTAGGGGTGTCCGTATATTATCCATATATCATCATGTACTACCATGAAGTTCGATAGGGGTGTCCGTATATTATCCATATATCATCATGTACTACCATGAAGTTCTAGAGGGGTGTCCGTAATTATCCATATACATCATGTACTACCATGAAGTTCAGATGGGGTGTCCTATATTATCCTATTCATCATGTACTACCATGAAGTTCAGTAGGGGTGTCCGTATATTTCATATATCATCATGTACTACCATGAAGTTCAGTAGGGGGTGTCCGTATATTATCCATATCATCATGTACTACCATGAAGTTCAGTAGGGGTGTCCGTATATTATTCCTATATCATCATGTACTACCATGAAGTTCAGTAGGGGTGTCCGTATATTATCCATATATCATCATGTATACCATGAAGTTCAGTAGGGGTGTCCGTATATTATCCATATATCATCATGTACTACCAGAAATTCAGTAGGGGTGTCCGTATATTACCATATATCATCATGTACTACCATGAAGTTAGTAGGGGGTGTCCCGTATATTATCCTATATCATCATGTACTATCCATGAAGTTAAGTAGGGGTTGGTCCGTAAATATTAGTCCATATATCATCTGTACTACCAATGAAGTTCAGTACGGGGTTCTCCGTATATTATCCATAGATCATCATGCTCTGTTTAAGTCGTATATTATCCATAATATCAGTAAGATCCACGTTCAGTAGGGGGTGTCCGTATATATCCCCTATCACATGTACTACCATGAAGTTAGGGGGTTTCTCGTATATTTATCCATATATCACCATGTACTACCATGAGTTAAGTAGGGTGTCCGTATATTTCCATATATCATCATGTACTACCATGAAGTAGTAGGGTTGTTCCCGTATATTATCCATATATCAGTCATGTACCACATGAAGTAAGTGGGGTGTCCGTATATTATTCATATATCCTCATTACTACCATGAAGCTAGTGGGGTGTCCCGTATATTAATCTATATCATCCAGTGACTACCATGAATTTAATGTAGGGTGGTTCCCCCTTTTATATTATCCATATATCATCATGTAACTACCATGAAGTAGGGGGTGTCCGTATATTATCCAAATATCAGTCTAGCTACATAGGTATTAAGCCCTAATTTCCATTATCGATACCTGAATTTAGGGGTGTCCGTATATTATCATATATCATTCATGTACTACCATGAAGTCAGTGGGGTGTCCGTATATTAATCCATAATCATCATGTACTACCATGAAGTTCAGTGGGGGTGTCCGTATATTATCCATATGATCCATGTATTCCTACCATGACAGTTAAGTTAGGAGGTGTCCGTATATATCCACTATATCTCTGTACTACCATAAGTTCACGTAGGTGTGGTTCCGTATTTAATCCATAATCATCATGTACTACATGAAGTTCAGTAGGGGGTGTGATAAATTCATCCATATATCATCATGTACTACCATGAAGTTAAGTAAGGGGTGTCCGTATATTTATCCATATATCATCATGTACTACCATGAAGTTCAGTAGGGGTGCCCGTATAGTTATATCCCCCAAATATTTTATCATCATGTACTCCATAAAGTTTAATAGGGGTGTTCCGTATAATTATCCATATATCAATCATGTCACTTACCATGAAGTTAAGTAGGGGTGGTCCCGTATAATGATCCCATATATCATCATGTACTACCATGAGTTCATGTAGGGGTGTCCGTATATTATCCATATATCGTCTTATTACTACCATGAAGTAGTGGGTGTCGTATATTATCCAAATATCAATCGGCATGATTACTACATGAAGTTAATAGTAGGGGGGCCCGTATATTACCATATATGATCATTCTAACACCTGATTAGAGTAGGGGGTTGGTCCGTATTTTATCCATTATCATCATGTACTGACATGAAGTTGTGGTGTCCCGTGATATTTCCAAAAATATATCATCATTACTCCCATGAAGTTCAGTAGGGGTGTCCGTATATTATCCATATTCCATCATGTACTACTCCATGAAGTTAATGTAGAGGTGTCCGTATATACTTCCCATATATATCATCATGTACTACCATGAAGTTAAGTCGGGGGTGTCCCTTATATATCCATATACTCATCAGTATACCATGAAGTTCAGTAGGGGTGCCGTATTTATCCATATATCATCATGTAACATGAAGTTAAGTAAGGGGTGTCCGTATATTTCCATATATCTCATGTACTATAGCCCATGATCGTTAAGGGGTGGTGCCGTATATTATCCTATATCAATCAATGTAACTACCATGAATGTTATTAGGGGTGTCCCGTATCTTAATCCAATATCCTCATGTACTACCATGAAGGTCAGTAAGGGTCCCGTATTTATCCTGCCATATATCATCATGTACTACCAAGAGTTTCAGTAGGGGGTGGTCCCCGTATATTATCCATATATCATCTGTACTACACATGAAGTTCATAGGGGGTGGTCCGTTATTCCTATATCATCCACTACATGATTCATATCCGATCTTACCTAACCATGAACAGATAGTAGGTGTGTCCGTATATTATCCATATATCATCATGTACCACCCTGTCACGTTAAGTAGGGTGGTCCCGTATATTATCCATATATCATCATGTACTACCATGAAGTTAAGTAGGGGTGTCCGTTATATATCCAATATATCTCATGTGTCTACCATGAAGTCATGTAGGGTGTCCGTATATTATCCATTATCACATGTACTACCATGAAGTGTAGTAGGGGGTGTCCGTATATTATCCATATATCATCATGTAACTAACCATGAAGTTAAGTAGGGGTGTCCGTATATTATCCATATATCATCATGTATACACATGAAGTTCATTAGGGGGGGGGGTGTCCGTATAATTATCCACATCATCATGTACTACCATATAAGGTGTCGTATATTATCCATATATCAATCATGTACTACCATGAAGTTAGTAGGGTGGTGTCCGTATATTATCGCATATATCATCAGTACTACCACATGAAGTTAAGTAGGGGGGTGTCCTAATATTATCCCTATATTCAGTCATGTAACTTACCAATGGAAGTTAAGTAGGGGTGCCCGTATATTAACCCATATATGCGTCATGTACTACCATGAAGTTCAGTAGGGGGGTGTCCGGTATATTATCATATATCATCCATGTACTACCATGTACTTAAACCCACTACCATGTACCTACTGAACTCATGGTATTACATGATTGATATATGGTAATATCGGCACCCCCTACTTAACTGCAAGGTGATAGCCAAGCCATACAGTGGTGTTCCATGGCAGAGATGACAACTTCAGTAGGTAAGGTAAACACATAAGATTTTTTTCGTCCTACTGACCATAGTGACCTGTAAGCGGTTTGTCGACATATCACATTGTGTGGACGCCCAGACAAACGGTCGATTGTGACTGTTTGGTAATCCCAGTCAAATCCTCAACCTTGCACTCCTAGATGTTTAGAAACTACAACGCCCGCCATGCCTGTTTTGCAATATCTGGCGTAATAAGTGTGCGTGCTGGGCAGTTGTAGCGTTTCCAAAACAGTCTGGAGTGCCACTGGGTTTC
>CM033476.1:24261135-24351150 GCA_019447015.1 Hymenochirus boettgeri | reverse complement strand
GGTATATGACATGGATCATAACAGAGTAGAGTGTACTTAATCATTCAGAGTAGATTGTACATTAAGAGTAGATTGTACATTAATCATACAGAAGTAGATTGTACATTTATCATACGAGTAGATTATACATTAATCATACAGAGTAGATTATACATTAATCATACAGAGTAGATTATACATTAAATACATACCATCGAATGTATCGTTTGTGTTTTCGGTTAAACCCTTGAAAGTATCGTTTGGTAACCCCCGAATTGGCCGTAACCTTTGTGTGTAGCTTGCGCAAATCCCGACAATTGCCCGATATCGTATGACCGGGATCTAAGCATCATGAGAGCAGTGAAGTCTAACCTTGGCACTCCAGAGTGTAGAAACCACTAATCCCAGCATGCCTTGGTTGCATTTGCTAATAAGGTATCCTGGGAGTTGTAGTTTCCAAAACATCTGGAGTGCCAAGGTTTAACATCATTGATTTGAGAGTGTCAGTATGCAGATCAGGGGTTACTGTGTGAATGTGGTGAATATAAAGGGATAATACGCTAACTAAAGAGTAATATACGGTTATTACACCACAGAGGAATCCATGACCATATAGAAACACAAGGCCCTTCACCACCCAGTGATTCATCATTCAGATCCCATATATATGTATGTGCAACTAGGAACATGGTGTTTATACGTGTTGGCAGTTCCTAATTGGGTTACATGGTTCTGTGGATGGTTCTGGTGTAAAGAAGTGAAATCTGCTCCCCTCACACCACATTAACCCTTTCAATAAAATATCGTTATTCAATTTTGCTACTGTTGGCCATTTTGACCATTTTTAACTGTCATGTTTTTTCAAACTGCCATTTTCCAAAGTCTGTGGACGTGCATTGCCTCCAATATAAATGTGTGATGTCACAGTGTAGGGGTCATGGACCAATGTCTGATTATTAGATGATGTCGCAGAGTAGGGGTCATGTGACCAATGTTGATTATTAGATGATGTTGCAGTGTAGGGGACATGTGACCAAGATATGCTAATTAGATGATGTCACAGACTGTGGGTATATAAGGGGCTGCTGTTCAAAACATTGCATCTGTTTTTATCTTGCAGGAAGTGAGTGGGTAAGTTCTCCTGAGCTCCTGTTTTTTCAGATTGGGACAGAGGGTTAAAAGGGAAGTTAGTGTAATGTAAGTGCAACACCACATAAAAAACAGTTAGTATTGAAAATTGACTGTTAATACTGAGGTGTCTTTCTCTAGTGACGAACAAGATGAATACTAAAAAGGATTTCTATCCTGGTGTCGGCAGGGACATGCCAGACATTAACAAGGAATACCCAACCCGAATGTAGAAAGGCGACTTCCCCTTGCAATCCGACTGCACGAGAAAAAGGTGGAAGAAAGAAAACTGCCTAAAACAATTACAGGCAGCAACAGAGAATACTAACAAAGCAATGGAGAAAATCCAACTGCGGTGTAGGGAGTTGAAAGCCAAAGGCCAGACATGGAGGAGCTACAATTCCGAATGAAAAAGGCCACTTGGAGATCAAGCAGAACTTGAAAAAAGCTGCAAAGGAGCGGGGGCTGGAGCCCAGAAAAAGAGAAGCTAAAGGCTCTACAGGAGGAACTGGACCTGCTGGAGAAGAAGAAGGCAGAAGTCAAACAGGAACTCGACCAGAAACATGATAATTCAATGAAATTCTGAGAGAGAAACAGAATCTTATAAAAAGTTTGAGGACATTGCAGATCTAATGAATCATTTCCATGTCATAAAAGGAAGCTTTAGATAATTTCCAGGAGATGGAAGAGAAGCAGAAAAAGTTACGGAGACAGTTTTATCAATCTCTGGATGAGAAAGCAACAAGTCTCCTGAATCTAAGGACCATTTACCGAGACCTGGTCACCAGGCTGTGAACATGTGACGAACCAATTCTATTGAAGGAACTGCATCTTACTTTGCAGAGGACATATCTATCGGGAAGACTATCCGGCTGGGTAATAGGAAGAGGGCTATTCTAGAAATCTTCAGATCTAGCAAGGCACTGGATTAAAGACCAAGGAGACCATCCCAGAGGACGACACCTGTAAAACAGCTGCAAATGATCCAACAAAATGTTAGATATCTCTCAGACGTCTGGGAGAGTATCCAAAACAAAACAAAGGTAAATCTCCATTCTCTGTGAATAAAATGTATTTTTATGGTACATGAGAGTGTTAATAGAAACCATTAGATGTGACATACAAATATTTAAGAGGGTTATAAGTAGCAGTAGAGGTGTTGGTTATATCATTAGTAACTCCGTTATCTATGACCGTAACCTCCATAACCATAGTATAAAGTGTGTCCTGTCATTACATTACCTACTGCATTAGTGTTCCCTGTCTCCTGCAGTGCTCCCTCTCTGGCTGGGTGTGGTATTGCATTACTGTGATAATAAATGACTTGGGGTATATAAATGACTGTCTGTCTTTACAATACATACCATCCTTCTGTACAGAAGGAAGTAGCCCAGAAAGAGATTTCCAATGAAGGTCAGAAATATTATCAGCCAACGCCGCCAACCACTGGTTAGTATTAGTTCAGTCCGGTACAGTCGGTCCACCTTACACTCTCTGTCTATGAAATGGGACTTATTCTCTGTCTGTTATTAGGAAAACCAGGGATCCATCCAGTGGGAAAGAGGTATATGGCAGCGGCTAGTCTGGAGAGGAAGGTGAGCAGGGACAAAGAAGGATGCTCCTGCAATGGCCCTTAGTAAGAATGTAAGTAACCTAGCATAAAGTGTGTCCTATTAATACATTACCCACACTGCATTAGTGTTTCCTTTCTCCTGCTCCCCTCTCTGGCTGGGTGTGGTACTGCATTACTGATACACCTCACTGTATAATAGTGAAATGACTTGTGGGTATATAAAATGACTGTCTGTCTTTACAATACATACCATCCCTGTTACAGGAAGAAAGAGTCCAGAAGAGGAAATTTACTGCGGATGGAAATATTATCTGCCACCAATAAAAACCACTGGTTTGTAATAGTTCAGTCCGGTACCAGACGGTCCACCTTACACTCTCTGTCTATGAAATGGAACTTAGACTCTGATTAGGAAAACCAGGGATCCATCCAGTGGGAGAGAAGAAGAGAGTTTGAGTGATAAGTAAGTTCTCGCTCCTTGCTAGTATAGAATTTATTTCCCTGACCCCAGTCTGGTCTCTGCCTGTGATCCCTCTACTAACACAGCAACACATATTAATATTATTACTGCCTAATCCCCTTATTGTCTCTTCCCTCTTAGCTCACTGCTCTTCAAGTCAAGAAGTCAGAAGGATTTATTTTTTCTGATTCCTGTGGTTTAAACTCTAGGACAGGGTAGAATTGGGATTCGTTTCGTTTAGTAAAGGTATATGATTGCTAAGATGGGCACCGCTGATCATCCGACCCAGAAGATCGTTATGTTGCCTGAACAAAAGGCTTTTGGTTGAGTATTGGTAAGTGTATGGGTGCTCAGTCGGGCACTGTTGATGATCATTAGTGTTGCCCGACCGAAAGGCGCCTTGGCTGTCCGATCACCTAACACTTACCAAGCGTATGAGACGCATGTCTTCCCATAGTCAATGTACCCCTGAATTACTGGCCATGGGAAGGGGGCAGGGTCACAGAAGTCTCATCCTAGGTACAGCCATAGGGAGGGGAATTAGGTTCAGGCTTTAGTTGGTCCAGGGATTTATCCGATTGCCACATGGAGTCAGGAAGGAATTTTTCCCCTTTGGCCCTTGTCAGAGGGGTTTTTCGGCTTCCTCTGGACCAAATCTGGGGTCCAATCTGGATAGGGTCAATGAAATAAAAATAAAATGATTTTCTATAAAACATTGTGTGTGGATGTTTTCTTATTCTCACACTGTATAAATCCAAACGTCCTCCCTATACTTTATTTCCCTTAATATATCCAATGGGATGGGGTTGTTTATTAAGTTTAGTTCCCCTTTAATCTAATAGTAAATCTTTTTACATCTTTTTTTCTTATTGCCCAGAGGCTGTTGATATGAAATCACCATAATCTCTTATACATCACAAATTAGACAATGTCCCATGAAATGTCTGGCAATGTCTGAAAAAAGGGGGACGAAACATATCAATAATTGCTAATCAACAACCCACCCTAGAAATAACCAATAAATGAATTGAAAAATAAAAATAAGGAATCTTACAAGTATAGGTGTTCTGGGAAAGAGCTTTAGGATTAAAAAAAAATACATTAGTTATCCAGTAATGCTAGAAATGGCAGTAATTACCTGCACAGACTTGAGAGGGGGTATTTGCTATAACTGCAGGCAGAGGCTACAAGCTGGTCACGTTCTGCAAGGCTGAAAACAGGAAGAGTTCCAGCAGGAAGAGTGTTCAGGAAGTTATAGTGATAAACCTTTTCAGCAATAACCTCTCACACATTTACTAGGGTTTCCATATTTAAAAAGAAAAAAAAAAAGAGATGAAATGTCTGAGAAAGGTGACACTTGTACAATATACTGTACCACACATGGTACGCTGTGGGCACAGATAGTGCATAGGAATAAAACTATAAATAGTAATGTAATAAGGCTTAGAGAGCTGCTTTGTCAATAAAAGGCTCCACAGGCATTAACTCACAGACAGACACCCTAACACTCACTTGCGGACAGGCAATCATGCACAGCCACTCAAACATTCTATCACTAACAGGCACTTGTGCCAGGCACTTAAAAACTGTCTCAGACAGGCACCATGTACACACACACACTTACAGGTAGGAGCTCACTACACAGGAGCTCAAGCTCTCAATTTCACAGACAAGCACTCACACAATCAAACTTTCTATATAGGCACACACACTCAAACTCTCATATAGGCACTCCACACTCAAACCTCTCATATAGGCACTCACACACTCAAACTCTCATAGGCACTCACACACTCAAACTCTCTCATATTGGCACTCACACTGAAATTCCTCATATAGACACACACATGCAAACTCTCATATAGACACTCACACACTCAAACTCTCTCATAGGCACTCACACTCAATTTCTCGCATATAGGCACACACACACTGAAACTTTCATATAGGCACTCACACATTCAAACTCTCATATAGGCACTCACACACACAAATCTCTCATATAGACACTCACACACTCAAACTCTCGCATATAGGCACTCACATATTCAACACCCACCTACTGACCTACCATACTTGAAGGGTAACTATAGTCAAAAAACTAATTTTGATCAATCCTCAATGAAATTTAGTTTTATAGTAATACATGCAAAAACATATACCCCTCCCCCACCTCATATGGGTACACACACCTACTGACCTCCCCTTCCATTAATGTGGCAGCCATACTTAAAGGGTAACTAAAGTCGAAAAAAACTAATTTAGATCTATCCTCAATAAAGATAGTTTTATGGTTGTAAACACAAAAAAAGACATACCCCCTCAACCAGACCCAGGTACACACACCTACTTATCCATTACTGTGGCAGCCATACTTAAAGGGTAAGTAAAGGTAAAAAAAAAATTTTTTGACAAATCATCAAAAAAGTTTGTTTTTTTTAACCCCTCGTGGCACAGGTATACGCCTACTGACCTACCCCTCCATACTGTTGCAGCCATACCTAAAGTGTAAGTAAAGTTTAAAAAACAAAATTTGACACAATCATCAAAAAAGTTTGTTTTTTTAACCCCCAACCAGACCCAGGTACACACACCTACTGGTCTACTTATCCATTACTGTGGCCGCCATACTTAAAGGGTAACTAAAGTCAAAAAAACTAATTTTGATCAATAATAAAAAAAGTTTGATTTTTTAACCCGCACGGGGCATAGGTACACACACACCTACCGACCTACCCTCCCATTACTGTGGCAGCCATACTTAAAGGGTAACTAAAATAAAAAAAAAATAATTTTGATCAATAATCAAAAAAGTTTGTTTTAACTTCCAACCTGACACAGGTACATACACCAACTGAGGTACCCATTCATTCATGTGGCAATCATATTTAAAGGGTAAGTATAGTAAAAAAAAAAAAACATTTTGACCAATCATCAAAAAAGTCTTTATCCCCCAACCTGACACGAGTACACGCACCAACTGACCTGCCTTTAATTCATGTGACAGCCATATTTAAAGGGTAAGTAAAAAAACAACATTGGCATTATTGAGTTTTAAAATCTGCAGCATAAACACACACATCCCTTCCAAAATGCTGCCATTCAAACCAAATTCAAAGTTATACTTAAACTTTCCCTTTCTAGTTTTTTTCAGTTTTCCTTTAAAATAACACATGCAGCCAGTGGTGGGTCATATTGAATCCCAATGCAGTAATCTGGTAACCATCCGAATGGCACTAATGTAAAGGTACCGGAAACCTACTATACTAATGTAACCTGCTGCAGTCAAATATTAACAAGTGTCAATGTTTCTAAAGTCATTGGAGCAGATCTGTTAATTACCCCCATGACATTGTACAGATCACCTGCCAATCACAGAACGGCTGCTGTCAATGGAGAGCACCAGTGGAACGAAGGGCTGTAAGTACAGTTCTGAATCTACAGCCAAAAGGTTACACTATGTGGAAGGCAGCAGCATGGAAGGAAATGGATGGTGGGAGGAAGGGTGGGGCTGCGCATGTCACACTACCTCCAGGAAACTACAGAAGAGCAGAAACCTTTTGGCAGGAAGACACCTCCTACTGGACACATGCTCAGAGGAGGCAACTTGGGGAATAGCATTCAGTCATTGGCTGCGATGTCATCTGTTACATCCAGACTGACAGCTGCTAACTGGAGAAACCCAGGAGCAGAAAGATACAGTAGGTAACTGAACCTCAGACAGCATTCTTTGAGTGGTGTACTTATCCTTTAATGCAATCAGTTCGGCAATCCCAATTTATTTCTATAGGCAAGATTATAGATTAGTTGTTGTTTATGTACAATCCCTGCCAAAAGTTGATAGCAGCAAGGCACCCACAATCTTCTTTGAAGCAGAACTAAAGTCTAAAGCATACCATACACGGGGTTGATCTTTCAACTGACGATAACAAGTGCTCCTAACCAAAGGTATAACAGTTCGTAATCAATCTTTCACACAGTATTTTTGTTAAATGTTATCTCCAGCCTAAAAAAAAACTTTTAATATCCTGTAGGGGACCCTAACCCATCCCCAACTGCAAGGGGGTTAGTTAAAAAAAGCATCAGAATGGTACCTACATCCCTTCAAAGGACTTGGCGGTTGGGGGTGGATAGGGTGCCTTCACTACATAAAGGGGTTTTATAGTTAGGGCACCAGGCAGCAAAGATAGATCCGGAGGGAAGGGGCTCCCCTGCGCATTGTCCTTGTTTATGAGGTTAAGGAAGGAGCAGGGAATGGATGACTCACAAACACCTCCTACTCTCCCTTCTGGGATTTTGGATTGAAACTGCAGGAGAACCATAAGGAGCAGAGATGTAAGGTAAGATTTCTTTAACACTACACAGTGGGGCCAGTAGTGGGTTCAATTTTCATTTTGGGGTGGACATGCCCTTTAAATAGGAAGATACAAAGTAGCTAATTAGCCAGCTGGTTTATCCCTGGATAAGTCACACTGAGCCTGTCTGCCCCACTGGGATGGGCGAGGAAAGTAAAACTGTTACTTTTTTCATTCAGGAGTATCTTTGGTTAGTTAAAGTTAAAGGTAGAGCCGTTTTACACGTGCAGGTCAGTATGTAGAACTATTATTGTAAGATGAACTCTAGTCATGTCTTGTTTCCTGGTCTCCGTACCTCTTCTCGTCACTTTCTCGTATATAGAAGGACCACTACAGTTGCAGTTCACCAATAGCATTTCTTCTGCTTTCTCTCGGTTAACTCTTTGAAAAGCCACCAATAAAAGAAAAAATCAATTTGCATTAAACATATTGGATCAATCAAATCAAATCAAATCCCCTTTATGTTTTATTTATGAAATGTTCTTGATATCAGAACTACCTATTATACTTAACATAGCTGGACTGGGAGGGCAAACATACAGATAAGTTAATGGATAGACACAAATATGTTTAGGCACCCCTGGGTGGTCCGTGATATTTACACAGAAATACAATGTTCAAAGAGTACGATCCCCACGGACAGATATCCATATTATAGTAGAGGGCAAAGTGAACGTACAGCAGAACTTAAAGGCTGAGACGAGGTGGGCCGGGTGGACACACCCCAGACCCAGGCACATCCAGCATGTCGTGCCAATTTATAGTTAAACAGTCAATCTAGCACATAACCTCACCGATCCCCTCACAAGGTCCACGTCAAGCGAGAAATCACAGTAGAAGGAAGGGCAGCAGCTACCGGCAAATATAGCGACTTCCAATAGGTAGTGTACTGCAAACCGCTTTATTTATACATACGGTCATGCCCAACGCGTTTCGAACCTACACTGGCACTTCATCAGAGACATGTAATAAAGTGCCAGTATAGGCACGAAATGCGTGATTGCAGTGACGTGCGATCCTGCACACTTCTCTGCATTTTTGCTATTAAGCACTATCGGAGAGCATGCGATATACATAAATGGTGATCATGATAGTGCACAGAAGAGCATGTAGTGGGCGCCGGTCCCTTAGGGTTTTACATGCCTCTGTGCTTCCACTAGCGCATCCGAAACGCACAAAGGTTTTGTATATGCAAAAGATTACCAATCTCATTACATCAAGATATCTAGTTAAATACATTTTAACCCTTACTAAATGCAATTAATTGTGTATTAGATATAATCTGCATGCCAGAAAGTGATCAATAGGAACAATCACAGGTCACAGAACTGAAGCAAATACCGTATATACTCGAGTATAAGTCGAGGTTTTCAGGCTGTAAAAACAGCCTGAAAACTGAACCTCGACTATAACTCGGTCAGTCACTCACTTGATGGAGGAATCCGGCTGCCGCATTCACTGATGGTCGCATCCACTGACGTCACTACTGACGTCAGTGGATGCGACCATCAGTGCATGCGGCAGCCGGATTTCTCATCACAGTGCATGCGGCAGCCGGATCCCTCCATCAAGTAAGTGACGGATTCTCCTTAACTGTGACGCACCACAGCACCTGGAAAAAGGTAAGTCTGCATAAAAAAAACTGTACTGTACGTAGTGGAAGGGTGGGTACGTAGTGGCAGGGAAATAGGGTTTTATTCCTGGGGGTGGGGGGGAGAGTAAGGGAGTAATTTGGGTCAGGGACAGGATAGGTAAGGTAAGGTAAGGTAAGAATTGTACTGTGGTGGAAGGGTCATATTTTCTACCCTCGACTTATATTTGAGTGAATCCGTTTTTACTAAATTTTGAGGTAAAAATAGGTACCTCGACTTATACTCGGGTCGACTTATACTCGAGTATATAGGTTATTAGAATTGATTTGAAATAAAGAAAAAAAAAAAGACAACTATTGGCCTATAGATAAAGCTTAATGAATAGAGATGGACCCAAAACCGAACTCTAACCCAAGTTCCAGCTGAACTTTGTGAGTTCGGATTTACTCAAACTATTCGAACTAGTTCGTTTTTCTGGGACTCACAGCTGTATTTTCACTGACCTTAGAAAATATCGTTCGCTAACACTCGAAAGTATCATTCGTTTTCGGTAACCCTCGAATGTACGGATCATTTTCGCTAACCCTAGAATGTATCGTTCGCTAACCCTAGAATGTATCATTCGCTAACCCCCGTTTTCAGTAACCCTCGAAAGTATCATTTTTTCTAACCCTTGAATGTATGGATCGTTTTCGCTAACCCTAGAATGTATCCTTTGCTAACCCTCAAAAGTATTGTCCGTTTTCGGTAACCCTCGAATTTATGGTCTATTTTCGCTAACCCTCGAAAGTATCGTTCGGTAACCCTTGAATTGGCTGTAACCCTCGAATGTAGCTTGTGCAAAACCCGACAATTGCCCGCTCGTGTTCCACAAGTGTTTTTACAAGTTTTGGTGATAGTGACATATTCCCCAGTCCATTTCCCAGGTGCCACAGCCATTTACAGTAAGTAAATGGCTGTGGCACAGTAATCTCTCTCCCATTGACTTTAATGGGTCTCTATTTCTTACTGTGAGAAACTGTTTCTGTACTTGGGAGCAAAACAAACTTCCTTCCAATCTTATGGACGATCCACTGGTAAAAAACATTTATATATTTGCACAAACTGAACCTTTCCACCTTAATTACTATCACTATTTACTGATGTGGATAACCCTAATTTACTGTAGCTATCATATAGCTAAAATCCTCCATTACCTTTACAAGCATACCGCATGTACTCAAGTACTAAACCGAGAAATTTTACCTTTAAAATCATCCTGAAAGTCTCCCCTCGGTTTATATTCGGTCAGTTTAGACCATATTTACAAAACTAATATATATAATTTATAATATTTTATTGCACTTTGCTTTAAGACATTGTTTGGCCATAAAATCTCCACATACTTACTAAATTCATCCTATTTTTTATTAGTTTGTGTAGATTTAGTTGGTTATTTTAGAGATGAACAAAACTGGGGGAAATGACAGCGGTTCCGCAATACCTATTGAAGTTCTAAAAATCGGAAAATCCTTTTCAAACCCAACTGAATTGGAATTTTTTACATTCTTTGAGAAAAAAAAATGTATCTAATTTTTTTAACACAATTTTTCAATCACGTTTTCGATTTTCTAAAATTTGATATTTTTTTTATTTTTGAGTTTTCAAAGATAAGTTCTGAATTTCTAAACTTCTGTCATATCCGCAGATTTTTGGATTATAATCCGCAGATTTTTGGAAGTTCTGAATTGAAACCAGGCTCATTTTAAAAGCCACACTCATCACTACATTTATTAGACATGAAAATTCAGTTTTACTCATTGTTATTCCCATAGGATTCGGATTCGGTCATTGATTCTATCATTGTATTGAACTAAAAGCTTTTACCCTCTGTTTTTTCTCAATGAGCAAACATATTTTTGAATTGCACTTCTAATGTCTTGGTTTCTGAAGCTATATATGAGTGGGTTGACCATTGGAGTAAACACGGTGTGTACTAGGGATACAATCTTATTTACAAGCAATGAATGATCCAGGGATGGTGTCATGTACTTTGTGATCAGTGTCCCGTAAAACATTCCAACTACAATCAGATGGGAGCTACATGTGGAAAATGCTTTCTGTTTCCCGGCTGTTGATGGAATTCTGAGTATGGTCAGGAATATATAAACATAACTTATCACAATTAAACAACAAGGTACAATGAATAATGGTGTGGAAAACACAAAGACAATGAATTCTACAAAAGACGTGTCGGAGCAAGAAATCTTCTGGAGAGGAGCGAGATCGCAATAGAAATGGTCTATGATGTGATCTTTACAGAAATCAAAGTTAGTAACTGGCATAACTGCAATTATATTAAGAGTGAAACCCAATAACCATGGCAAAGCCGATAGATGAACATAACATCCCATGACCGCTGTGTAATGTAATGGAAAACAAATAGCAACGTATCTATCATAAGACATGACTGTGAGAAGCAAACATTCGGTAATAGTTGTACCACTGAAGAAATAGAATTGAGTTATACAGCCAAGATATGAGATTCTCTTCCCACCCAAAAGACTGGCATATAAGATGTTGGGTACAATAATGGCTGAGAGCAACATGTCAGCCACCGAGAGATGGCAAAGGAAATAGTACATGGGGGAATGGAGGACATGACATCTTGTAACTAATATGTTGATTAGAAGATTTCCAGTTATGGTTAAAGTAAAGATTGCTAGAAAACAAATAAAGATAACAATATTGAAACTTTGAAGGTTTCCAAAGCATTGGAGAAGAAATTCAGAAACTAATGTCTGGTTCATTGTAGACATGTATAACATATGTAACTGTATTAGAGTTAGAATAAAGACAAATATTAACAATATAAGAAATTCAGAGATAATAATATAAATTATAAATGTAACCTCCCCCCAATCCTAGCTTTCGCATGACTGATATATTCCAAAGATGCCCCTGAAGTCTCTTATCTGACCCGGTCCCTGACTGCTCCTCCTCTGCTCTGCCTCTGACAGCCGCAACACTATATACACAATATTAACTTTAAAGTGTCTTTTGTACAAAACCCTTATGTTCTGCTGCTGGAAATTTGTGAGAGGAGGGACCAAGATAACTATACTATAACTAATTTACTTTTTATAAATGGAAAGTAGCTGGGGCAGGGAGGTCGGATTGATTATTCCTACCTCCCAATATTGTTTCGTTGAGGAGCTACAGTACAGTTCTCATTTACCAGGTTAGTCCTGGACTATTCCTGTATTAAAGATAGTGCTGAAGCCAGGAGGAAGACTGGCAGAATCCGTTTTCTTTGAGCTGGTGCTCCTCACAAGAACCATATTGGGAGGTAGGAATTACCAGCCCTAAATCCCTGTCCCAAGTACTTTTCATTTATAAAAAAAATATATACACACAATAGTTCTCCTTTAACCAAACAACATTGTGTGGTTGAGACTGCCTCTCCACAAAACATGCAGTTCTATTTTTAAATCATTTTAAATATAACAACAAAAAATGATGAATGCTGATGTAAGTTAATTAAAGGGCATGTCCAGCCTAAAATAAACTTTTCATAGAAATGTACACCCACCACCCAAACCCAGGTTTTGCATTATCCATACATGCCAAAGATGCCCTTGATGTGACTAACCTAACCCGGTCCCTAGCCGGTCCTCCTCTGCTCTGTACCTACAGATGCTTCCTGGTCGCGGTTGTCAGCTAAGGGATGACATCACATCCAATTACCTGACAGCCACGACCAGGAAATAGAGTGGCTGTCAGCGCAGAACCGTACTGCACCTGTTTTTGCTTGAAACAATATTGAAACGGGGTAATTCACATTAGGGCATCTTTGGCATGTATGGATAATGCAAAACCAGGGTTTGGGGTGGTACAATTTTATGAAAAGTTTATTTTAGGCTTGGACATGCCCTTTAAAGAGAAGATCTGTAGCTGTGAATACTGAAGAACTGTTTGCTCCTTGCTTCCGCTGTCACTGCTCTGTTTGCTTTGCCTGTGCTCTACTTCATTGTAGGCATGCGCTGCCACCTTTTTAACATCATTTGTAAGTGTTAGCACTTACAATGCAGACCTAGAAGTCGAGCAAGGAGCAGACAGTTCCTCAATCTTGGGAGCTCCTTTTTAATTACCAGTTCCATGATAGTGAAAAAGGAAAATGTACTAAATCAACTCTTTTTCTCTGTTAATATAAAACATGAAAACATGTGTTGTAGCATTAAAGGTCAAACATACTGTCCAAAACCACCCCCTCGTCTAATAGTATCTGGGATAAGAAAGGAGCTGCTAGGTCCTCACCCCTGGGTTTATGCTTGTTGTCCCACACAATCCTTTAAAAGAACGGCATGAGAGTAGAGAGAATGGAACTACAAGACTTATTTGGGGTGTTAAGTATGGTTCTACAATAAGGATTGTTTACAGATACAAATAATTGAGTAACAATTGTGTTACATGGCTACATTCAGGGTTATGTATTGGAGAATGACAATACAAGTGGCCATTTTTTTCCACATAGACTGTGTCCATAAACAGTAAGAAAAGTAAGAATGTGGGTGGTGGAAAAAGAGTAGATATGTGCTTGGGCCTTGCTAACCATTTCCATACTGTACCATATAGGCAACTATTAATGAGGGTTTGTTTGGTCTTCAAAAATTCATTTGTACATGGATATAAAATGTGGCATCTTCTTTGTGCTATGTTATGTTATACACCATAGGGTTTTGCATTGGAGCACTAGCTATTTAGTCTGTTTAGCATGTGTGTAATGAACCACCCAAGCTCTCCTCACGGCTGCATTCCCAATGGTTGATGTGTCCTCTTATAGAAGACCTATACCCACCATAACCCACCCCCATCCCATTATAAGTCACTAAGTTAAGGCCCCAAACCACTAGGTCTTCTTCCCTGAGTTTACCACAAATTGGCTTTTTTATTTACCTAAAGTTTCCTGTGTGGTTCTGGCCTTGTCTGCCCCTCAATCAGTTGGAGACAATGAGTATGGAAGATGCACTCTTAATCTGCAAGGTAAGTAAAACAGCTGATTGTGGGTAATACCAGGGATGAGAACCTATCATTTGGGGGAGAATGGGTACCAGTTTCCAGGGAAAGAATAATTTTCAATGTGGATCATGTTTAGGGTTTGTGCTGCAGCCGGAACAAAGAACATAGAACTGGTAGAGGGAAGAAATATGTCAAGTAAACATGACATCATCTGGGTTCTCAAAACATACAATGGAATGCCTTAAGAGGTGCACACTGATGTCTATTGATATTTCCTACACAATCCCCTGTCCTTAACATCTTTTTTAAAGGGAAAATTGGATTTTTAACAAAATTATTGTTCATTTGATTTACATCTGTTTAAATTAGCGATAGGCAGCCAGTAGATCTCCCAGCAATTCCCTACAAGCAAGGAATGATGGGAGTAATTTTACTAGAAGGCAGATGTAGCATGATGCAGCCAGGAAATGAATAAAGTTAAATTCAGATGTTGTGGCATGTTATCTATTTCTATCAAGCTGCATTTTTTGCATCTTGTATAATCTTTAGCAAAATAGGTCAACAGAAAAGTACTTGGGACAGGGATATAGGACTGATAATTCCTACCTCCCAATATTGTTTCTTTCTGCCCAAAGAAAACTGATTCTGCCAGTCTTCCTCCTGGCTTCAGCACTATATTTAATACAGGATAAGTCCAGGACTAACCTGGCAAATAAAAAAACTGTATATGATGTAGCTCCTCAACATAACAATATTGTGTGGTAGGAATAATCAATCCGACCTCCCTGACCCATGTACTTTCCATTTCTAATTAGTTAATTTTTAGAGTATTGTTATCCTTTAAGCTTAAAACACGGGGTTAGATATTGTAATGGCCATCAAACACACAGGGCGAATTTCTCTGCCATATTTACATATTAAACTTTTCTTAATAGATCCCAAAAATGCTCCAGAGGGACTTTGCATTTTGTTTGAATTCCAGCAGGAGAAACCAACCTACACAAACAGATCAAACAGGAACATTGTACATAATATGACAACCTGCCCAAGGCAAGAAAATGACAAATGACTGATTTTTATTTTAAACTACCAATTTCCCCATGAAAGGAACAGTGTTCTACTAACTTACCAAAGATTTAAACTCTTCAAAAAGAAAAGGTTACTATTAACCAAATGTTAAAATGCAGATGAGATACTTAAAGCACAGTTGGGATCTGTCTGTATCTTATTGTACGCAGGATGCAATATATACAGATGGTGCCTTATAAACACTCAGTGAATAGAGAAAATGAAAATTGTCCAGGGATTACGGTAAAAACATGTTGTGTTGTTTGCTGATATAATAAGCAAATTACCTTATCTAGTTTATTATACATTCCCATAGCACCAGTTAAAATATAAGGTAGATCTCTGTTGAATGGGTCAAAATTAAACATACCGTACATAAGATCTAACCCTTCCAGTGTGGCAAATCGTATACATTGGGTGATATTTATTAACGGGCAAAGTTTAACTTTTGGTGCTATTTTTGACAGCAATAAGTTATGGCAATTTATAAGGCGCTGAAAATGTGACTTTTCAATGCTTTTCTTACTGGTGTGTGAAGGTTGTAGTGTTAACATACAGAGAAGAAAACTGGATTAAAGGGCGTGTCCACTTCTAAAACTAAAATTGGACAGCAGAATTACCATACTGTAGTCCCCTATAGTACCGGTAATAGTCAAATCCAGTATTTGGCTATTACTGTATGGGACTAATGAGTGTGAATTCTGCTGTCCATTTACAGGGTAACTAAAGCCTCAGAACAATACAGAATCAGAAGGCAGTAGTGGTCATAATTTCTACCCTCGGTTTATACTCGAGTCAATCAGTTTTTACTAATTTTTCAGGTAAAAATAGGTACCTCATTTTATACTCTAATCGACTTATATTCTAGTATATACGGTACCTTTATACCTGGCGCTCCTGAGAGAAGGAATCTTACTTTGAATCTTGACATTAACTTGCCGCTCTCTGTCACCTCCTTTACAGATTTGTGAGCTTTATGTGAGCTCACTCAGCCTTAAAATAGACGAGCAGTGTGGCAATCGTAAGTCATAAGTTGTGACTGATATCTGAAATGTGGAAAAGCATCAGAGCGGCGAGGGACCAGCAGACTTTAAGGTAAGATTCCTTCTCTCCCAGGAGCACCAGTGTAGGGAAAGTTGAGTTTGGGGGGGTGAGTAGTGGGTGGGGGGTAAAAAGTTTTTTATGGGGAAAACCCTAATCTAGACATCTTTTTCATTGCTCTTCTAATGTCTTGGTTTCTGAAGCTATATATGAGTGGGTTGATCATTGGAGTAAACACGGTGTGTACTAGGGATATTATCTTATTTACAAGCAATGAATGTCCCTGGGATGGTGTCATGTACTTTGTGATCAGTGTCCCGTAAAACATTCCAACTACAATCAGATGGGAGCTACATGTGGAAAATGCTTTCTGTTTCCCGGCTGTTGATGGAATTCTGAGTATGGTCAGGAATATAGAAATATAACTTATCACAAATAAACTACAAGTATGTATGTATGTATGTATATGTTTATTTATAAAGCACCACTTGGGGGCGCAGCGCTGTACAGTAACGAAATACAATAAAGTCATACAAGGGGAACAAATACAAAGATAGTTATATAAAAATATAAAATATATAAATAGAAGTGCTAGGGCTTTGCCACAAGAGGAAAGGAGGTCCCTGCCCCGTAGAGCTTAAAATCTAGTTAGGTGGGTAACATACAGATACAATTGAATGGGTATAAGTGCTGGAGTAAGACGTATGCAGTGCAAATAAAACAAGGTACAATGAATCTTGGTGTGGAAATGAAAAGATAATCAGTTCGGCAAAGCAGGGGGCCAAGTCACAATAGAAATGGTCTATGATGTGACCTTGACAGAAATTAAACTGAGATATAGGAACAGTCCCAGTTATATTAACAGTGAAACCCAATAACTATGGCCAGGTTGATAGATAAATACAGGTTCTGTGGTCCATAATAGATGTATAATGTAATTGAAAACAAAAAGCCATGTTTCTATCATAAGACATAACCGAGAGGAGGAAACATTCAGTAATAATCACACCACTGTAGAAATATATAAGGGATAATGCGCCCCTTACAGTGTAATATAAGGATATTACGCCAACGAGGAGTTCCCTGACCATACAGAAGCACAAGGCCGTAGGCAGAGTGCTTTTATACAAGACAGGGAACTCCGAGGTGGCGTAATGTCCTTATATTATAATGTGAAGGGGCGCGTTATTTCTTATAATACATAAGTATTGGATTCCTTCAGCCCATTCACATTTTAAATTCTAGCCTTGTCCCTATTTCCACCTTAAATCCCTACAACTACCTTCTGTAACTTAAACCCAGTAGAAAGGAACATCCCAGCCCAGCATCTATGGGGTTAAACAAATCTTTGTTGAGGATGAGAGAGACATTGGTTATGAAGTGACAGGAAGCAGCTCCAGCAGGTTCTGTTAGTGAAGTTAAACACTCAGTCATTGTCCAGGCATGAACACTGAAATGGGCGGAGTAGTGGGATATAAGAAATATAAGAAATGAGTCACTTAGTGACATAGCTGAGTGATTTTTATAAGGATATATACCACTGCAGCTCCCATTATAAAATATCACACTTATGTATTATAATTGGATAATACAGCCGGGATATGAGATTTTTGCCCCACCCATCAGACTGGCACGTAGAATGTTGGGTACAATATTGACTGAGAGCAAGATGTCCCCCACCGAGAGATGGCACAGGAAATAGTACATGGGGGAATGGAGGACACGACACGTTGTAACTAAAACGATGATCAGGAGATTCCCAGTTATGGTTAAACCAAAAATGACTAGAAAAACATCAAAAGATAAAACATTGAAGTGTGGAAGGTTTCCAAAGACCCAAAGAAATAATTCAGTGACCACGGACTGGTTATTTGCAGACATTTAGTTTTATTTGAAGATTTAGTGTTTGGTGACAAGAATGAAAAACTTTATTCTGCTAAATAGGGAGAAAAACTATTTTAATGGAGATTATAAATTTAAGGACTAGTCTGAAATACTAACTCTCTGTTTTATCCCATACATGTAATTTGTAACCTTTATTATTAAAGGAGAATTATACTCACCTCCGATCCACAACTAAAGAGTACCTAGGGTGAGGAACTAAACTGCTAGGTCCTTCCATCTGGGTACTTTACAGATCATCTGTATTACTTACTCGAATGCTCCTTTGCCGAACCAGTCCTCTCCTCCTTCAGCCTTCTGCCAGACGGTCCACAATGGGGCCAGTGGGAGGACACGCTGATCACGTCTTCCCATTGGCCACATCACACACTGCAAACAGGAGGGGGAAGAGAAGCCGTCCGGCTGGCAGGGGAAACTTTAAGTAGTAATGATGGTCTGTAAAGTACCCAGAGGTGAGGACCTAGTGGTTTCGGTCTGGTCCGGGTCCAATCTTTTAAACAGCTGAATGCATGTATGTTTTCTTCATACGGGCGATCAGTTGTTTAAAAACAGCAGCTGATATCAGAGGTTGGGGCTTGTGGTGGGCCCTTTTACCATCTGCCCCCCCCCGCGTGGGTGGCGGGGGCAGTAATTACACCACTGCTCGAATTTATTGTTCTGTAACCTTTGAATGTATCGTTCGGTAACCCTCGAATTGGCTATAGCCCTCGAATGTATCATTTGGAAACCCAAAAATTGATTGTGGGGGGGGAAAGTGTTCAAACGCGTTTTGGTAATATGTACCTGTTCCCCAGAGTTACTGTTGTTATTTTAACTGTAATTTATCAGAACCTTTTAACCTATTTCCTCCCATTGACTTTAAAGGGCATGTCCACCCTTTATAAAAACTTTCCATATATTATAGTTCATGGTCCCCCAGCCCCAACCGCTATAATCATATTCTCAGTCCCCCGACAGTTAACTCTTTCCTTCCCCGCACTGCTCCGGCACTCTGCTTGCACAGGGGGTGGGACCAGCAGCCGCGTCTGTGGACGGGCAGCCGCGTCTGAGAGGCAGCCAATCACGGACGCGGCTGCTGGCTGCTCAGAATGGCGAAGGAGAGAGGTAAGGTAAGTAACTATCGGGGCACTTTCTAAGAATATGATTATAGCGGTTGGTGCTGGGGAAGCATGGACTATAATATATGGAAAGGGTTTTACACTAGGGGAGGGATACCAAAACAGGTGGGAGAGGGAGGGAGAGGGAGGGGGAGAAGGGCTGCAGTGTGCATGCCAAACTTCTCCCAGAGGAGAGACAGGAGGCAGAGTCCTATATGGACTCAGCAACCCTCCTGGTGGACATTTTGGTATTTTGGACTTTGCGGGGGATTACAGGAGAACCATTTGGAGATGGGATGTAAGGTAAGGATATTACTACACTACAGAGTGAGTGGGGGGATTGTAGATTTGGGGGTGGACTTGCCCTTTAATGGGTTAGTTTCCGAATTTCCGAACTTTTACTGAAGCGGCCACCTCTATTGGCCACTGCTGCCCATTTTGCTACAAGATCTAGGTTTATTTACATTTACACACCATGAATAAATCTGAATGCCCTACATAAGTATGCTTCAATACTGTAGAGGTGCCCCTTCAGGTACATCTACAATAGTTTCAACATTGGCAAAGTTCATTAGATTTAACATTCTAATATGACTGATTCTACATAGATTCTTTTAGTTTCCTGTTACATACAATTTTCATGTAGCCAATTTCACTTGCAGTCAACATTAGTATATTTACTGTACAAAACTAATATTTGTACTATGTCATTGCAATTTGCTTTAAGATATTGTTTGGCCATAAAATCTCAACTCAAATTCAAGGGAAAATTCGGAATTCGGGGGCTACCAAAATCGAAAAATTGGAATTTGAGTTTTACCAAAATGAAAAAAAATCAGAATTTGAGCACTGCCAAAACTGAACACCGATTTCAATGGTTACCAAAATCACAAATTCTGTATTCGAGGGTTACTGAAATTCAACATTTTTAGATTGTCGATATTCGAATTTTCGACAATCAGCCAATATTTGGCAAAAAAAAATAGTCTGAAAAATTCGAGTTTCCAAAGTTCGGAAAGTTGCGAATGTTTCATTGAAACTTTAAACCCCTCAAATCCAATCCGTCCAGACTCTTTTCAAACCATATCTATAGATATCACCATATCTATAATTACAACTGGTACATTTTTTTATAATTTAGAATACAAAATTATCCAAGGGTCCTTAGTGAATATTACTAAAAATAAATCACAGGTTGATTGCCACATATTTAAAATAAAGTGTACTTCCAATCAAGGAAAATGAGCACATATAATTATAATACTGTTTTTACATTGTTCTCTATGGATTAATTAAACTCTATCATCCCCTGTGTCATTACCAGTATATAAGCGAGTCATGTTAGAACCTAAAGAAAAACATTATTTGAATACAATTATTGCAGTTCTGTTATCATGGTAATGAAATGGTAAAATGTATATTTTATATTTTTCTTTGTTTGAAGTTATGTAGCAGAACTAGATTTTGTGTATAAGTTCCATTTGAGTCTTTGAATTGTGCAATTATTACGGCTTGCTGTAGAATGTATATGATGCTGTCTTGGTTTTGATAACTTATAAACATACATCAATACAGGTAAGTTTTTGACTGGCTCTTTTTTTATAATAGTAAATGGGGATGAATATGAAAAATCCATTGCATTGTGAGATATAAACAATGAATCTTTCTGCATTTTTAAACAGTAATATTAATATTATGTTCTGATTGTTTTAAAGGTGTAATACATTTGAATGATGCACGCTCGTCTTGAAGAATGTATTGCTAACAGACAAAATACAGAAAACTTACAAGTAAAAGGTCCTTATGAATTGCACCTCTACCCTGCTACCCCTTTCTGTGAGCACAACAGACTGGGTAAGACGACTGGAAAATCACCTCTTGGCTTAGACTGCTATTATCAATTAAAGGGTATCTCCACTGGGGGGGGAATTGGCATTTAGTTTTATTGAAGATCGGGATGTAAAGGATCTGTGTCTTACCACCCGATGGGCTCATAAAATACAGAGTCCATCGGGACCTGACATACTACGTGGAAGAGGAGCAAGCGATCAGGTACCTTACCTTCTCCCCTGGCTCCTGCAGGTTTTATTTAAGAACGGGAGGTAAGACACAGATACTTTACCCCCATTCTTAAATAAAACTGAATGCCAAGAAAAATGTTTCCAGTGGAGATACCCTTAAATCCAGAATGGCTCTACTGTGTACTTCATCATAAACTAATTCAAGGATATCACAGACTATTTTTACACCTTCCACTACTTAAAACAGTGGATATACTTTATTATAACAGTTGTTATACTTTATTATAACATTCAATGTGTATTATAGATTGTAAGTGGGATCTTACAAATGTACACTACGCTGGCTATAGATTTATAACTTAGTTTATAGGGCAGGGGTGATTCAATATTTTTTGACTATACTGCTGGAGACAGGCAACTCTAGCAGGGAGATTCACCCAAAGATACAATCGCTCTGGGCCAATCTACCATAGTGGATTTTATCAGAGGCTGCGCGGTTCTGGGTGAATCTCACCCGCACATAAGTATGTCGTTAAATACTTACGTGCAAACAGCCTTGCTTGTGACGGCTTTGTGAGACTCCCTTTCCGGTTCTTGGGCAGCCACCCCAGGAAATAAACCTTTAGGAGCCAATTTATATTTTAGCTAGCCAGTTCTATACACACCAATAGAGACCCAGCTAAATGTATTTAGCAGAAGTAAAGAAATCAGTGCTAAAATCAGTGCTAAATGCTGATCCCCCATAATAACCCACCATAAATAGTTATAATTACTTTTACACCCTGAATCTAGAAGGAGCAATCTACAAGAAGATGATGATTATTTCCAGAACTAATAAAGTTCAAGGAAGCTTCCATTACCCACTAGCAAAACTTTGAGATTCAATAAAAGTTCTTAAAAATGGTGCTAATTCTGTCCCAACCAATCAGATGTTAGCTTTCAAATGTTAAATAAGATCTGATTTGGGCAAAATTAGCACCATTTTCTACAATTTTATTGAATCTCCCGGATATATGTAGAGTTTATGGATTTTAAAGGTATCAACATATGGCAGTTGGTGAAGATTTGCTAAACCTTAAGCTGTCAGGGTTCATGGAAATTGTAGTGCAAAACAGAGGAAAACCAGTAAATTGATTTGTCACATTTATTATCAGAAATGTACATCGTGACTTATTTTTTAGCATTAATTGAGTCTCCATTCAGAGCTGCACACATGGCTGCTAGAGGAGAATCTAGTGGAGGGTAAGTGCAGGATTCCCATGGTAGGGATTACTGAAAGGGTTATTATAGACTTAGTACACCACCAATATTTTAGCTTTGCTCTCTGTTAAAGGCCCCTCCCAGGATAAAGTATCCGTTCATTATATTTTTCTTGAACATAAATATTGCTTACCTTTATTTTAAAATAAAAGGATATTAAAATTCAATTAGAATTAGAAGCTCCATGACCATATAAATAATGAGATGTAGCAATTTTCAGGGAGATTCAATAAAAGTTCTTATCGTTAAAAATGGGGCTAATTTTGCCCCAACCAATCAGATCTTATTTAACAATTGAAAGCTAACATCTGATTGGTTGGGGCAAAATTAGCCCCATTTTTAATGATAAGAACATTTATTGAATCTCCCTGATATAGTATCTCCAATAAGAGCGTGCCCTCCCCTTAAAAAACACTAATATCTTAAAAAATTCAAGGGGTAATAGCCGGGATCCCAATACGGTCGGCTATCAACAACTGTCTCAAAGGAACAGTCCAAAAAGAATTTAGATAAGAAACCCCAATATAGATATTAAAAGACCGGTTATTATTATTATGGTATTATTCACACATAATTAAACCTAGGGTTTTATCCCTTGAAATGACATCGGCTTATAACACTTTAAATCACACATTAATGGCGGGCCAGCCAACACAGTACTTATCCTTTCTGATGACACTCTCTTTAGACCAGCTCTTCCTCCAATAGACAGAAGCAAGGGGCTATCTGATGGTCATCCTTGGCATGGACCTTTGTGGTCTTATGGATGGAAGTGGCCGGCACGCTGCGTGACAGAAAGCTCGCCCCTCTTTTCCTCTGCTTGCTCATGCAAGTCAGCGGAGTCACGCAGCGAGAAACAGAATTTGAACATGGACATTGCAATTGGAATTATTACATTCCCGGTCTGCCTTGTTTTATTCTGGTGTAAGGACTCTAGCCTTTGTTTTAAAGGTTTTCTGTTATAAGCCGATGTCATTTCAAGGGATAAATCCCTAGGTTTAATTAATTATGTGTGAATAAACCGGTCTTTTAAAGGGCATGTCCAGCCCCAAAACTATAATCCCCCCCAACTACTGGCCCCACCATGTAGTGTAGTTTAATACTTACCTCACATCCCAGCTCCATAGGGTTCTCCTGTAGTCCCCCCCCAAAGTCCCAAAAACTGCCCACCAGGAGGATAGCAGAGTCCATATAGGACTCTGCCTCCTCCCTGGCCTCCCGGAGAATTTTGCCATGCGCACAGCAGCCATTCCCCCTCCCTCCCTCTCCCTCCCGTTCTGCTATCCCTCCCCCTAGCTTAAAACCCCTTTATGTCAGCCTTCCCCCATGTCCCCCAGCCCCAACCGCATAAATTTTATTTTTAGAAAGCTCCCAAATCTGTTACTTACCTCTCCGCTTTCCTACGCGGAAGTGAGCTGCCGGCAGCCGCGTCCGTGATTCACTGCTGCTCAGCCAATCACAGACGTGGCTGCCGGTCCCGCCCCTCTGCTTGCATTTCCTCGCAAGCAGAGGGCCGGGAGCGCGGCGCAGGAAAGAGGGGAGGTAAGTAGAGTTTGGGGGGGCTTTCTAAAAAAAAATTAATGCGGTTGGGGGTGGCAGCTCAGGGGGGATCCTATATTAAAATTTTGATTTCAGGGTGGACATACCCTTTAATATCTATATTGGGGTTTCTTATCTAAAGTAATATATAGTATCTCAAAATTTAACCTTTTTCAATCCTTTGATATTGGTGCCAGCTTCATTATTGTAAATAATATTGCATCCTTTCTGTATAACAAGTGTTTAAGCTCAGTGGCTAGTACTGTGGGGGTTAATTGATGTGATACTGTATATGAGATAATAAGCATAGAGCTGATATGTTTCCATATGTGTTACTGTGTGGCATCTGTCACTGTCTATGTGACCAGTTTCACACCCATCACCAAACAAGTAACATTTACAGTTCATGTCTGTATCTTGGCTCCCATTGGTTTAATCCCCTTTCCCACTAACATCATTTGCACTTACTGATGACATCCAGAACTGCAGGTAACTATAAACTAGCAGAAAGGGGTAATTTAAGCACCTGTAATGCCTCCTAAACATACCCTTGGGTTTCAAAGTAAAGATAGACAAAACTGGTAATATCCGTACCGTTTTCGGATTAACATATCTCGGGAAAATCACGAAGATCCGAAAACAGAATCTACTTTCAGGACTTCAGAGCATATTTTCGTGGATTATCGAACGTTCAAGGCTATTTTCGAGGATTATCGAACGTTCAAGGCTATTTTCGAGGATTATCGAACGTTCAAGGCTATTTTCGAGGATTATCGAACATTCAAGGCTATTTTCGAGGATTATCGAAGTTACAGTTATGCCCCCGTTAAGGTGTCTGGGCATGCAGAGGGGTATCCAGGTTTCTCAGGGCAGCTGAGATGTTCAGAATTGGTCTAGATCAAGATTTTGTAAAGAGTCAAAGGTGTTTTTTTCTCTCCTGTTTTTCATATTTAACTAAA
This sequence comes from Hymenochirus boettgeri, assembly GCA_019447015.1. Taxonomy (NCBI): domain Eukaryota; kingdom Metazoa; phylum Chordata; class Amphibia; order Anura; family Pipidae; genus Hymenochirus; species Hymenochirus boettgeri. Next base: position 24,326,178 of record CM033476.1, on the reverse strand, counting down.
ATGCCTTGATATCTGCTTTACCAATTTACCAATATAATATATAATTACAGTCGCATTACTTTTGTGGTGTTTTTCAGGTTGTGAGAAATGAAAACCAGTCATCCATTTTCTACCTTCTTGGCTTTTCAAACCTTCGCAACCTACAAGTTCCCCTTTTCTGTTGTTTCCTGGTAGTTTACACAATGATATTAACGGGGAATCTCCTCATTGTGTTCCTTGTTACATCCAGACGAAGCCTTCAGTCCCCCATGTACTATTTCCTCAGCCATCTTTCCATGTGTGATGTGCTTTGCACCACTAACATAATACCGAACGTTCTGTTTGGAGGAGGAACCATCGCATTGCCCTGTTGTTTCTTGCAGTTTTATCTCTTTGGCTCATTTACTACCACAGAATCGTTTCTTCTTACAGTGATGTCATATGACCGATACTTAGCTATCTGCTTTCCTCTGCATTACTTCTCTATTATGAACCGTAGGTTTCGTCTTAATTTGTCTGCGTCTTCTTGGCTGCTTGGTTTCCTGTTATCTTTGATCCCGGGTGTTCTGGTAACAACTTTACAGTTCTGTGGCTGCAATGCCATTGACCACTTCTTCTGTGACCTTGTTCCATTACTTGCACTTTCCTGCTCCAGCAAAACCTCTCTAATACAAATGGAGATCATTGTCAGTTCAATCCCGGTTATTCTTTTCCCATTTGTTTTTATCATGGGAACGTATCTCAGTATCTTCCTAACAATCCTCAAGATTTCTTCCAAAAGTGGAAGACAGAAAGCCTTCTCCACCTGCAGCTCTCACCTGATCATCGTTTCCACCTATTATGGAACCCTCATAACTGTTTATCTGGTGCCCACTAAACAGCACTTCTCAGATATAAATAAGGTATTATCATTACTGTATATTGTCGTAACACCGTTATTAAATCCCATCGTGTACAGCTTGAGGAACAAGGAGATTAAAAATGTGATTCGGAAAATTATTTGTGTTAAAATATATTAAATTAAGAACATGTCAATGTGTCTATTTGTTTTATAGAATTTCTCATTGCCTAATGCATGCTCCTTACAGCTCTTCCCAGTTGACCAGGGAAAGTGGGATTTCTGTAGCTTGGTAACATCAATTCCCAAGCTTCATCATGGGAATTTTCAGTTTCCCTTTATCAGGCTCTGTTGGTGTTCCTATTGGAAGCATCTGTGTATAAGGTTCATTTTTTGTGAATCTGGGTGTGATTGCTTGTGAAGGTTCTCATTCATCCAGGTCATGGTATATCTGTTGTATTCAATTAGATTAACTGGACTTTAAGTTTAGTTCTTGAAGAAGTTTCGCTAGTCATCCGACTGGCTTTCTCAATTCAGAATGACTTGTACAAGAATCTGTGGCAATTATGTACCCTGGAAAATCCCAATTATCATATCACAGCCAAGTGTTAAGGGCGTGATTGGATAGTGGCTAAGAGGTGTTATAGGAACGCCCAGGGTAAGGTGTCAAAACAGCTGGGTGTATCCTGCCATTCTGTTTCCAGTTCTGTAGTTACCAGCCAATAGCATTCTAGCCTTCTTGCTTCCAGTTCTTTAGCCTCACCTGAAAAAATGTTTAAATCTATAACATTCACAAAAGATGTAACTAAAGGTGGCCATACATTACTAAGATTAGGCAGGATGGGTCTAATGTTGTGGGATTGCTTGGTCGGGTAAGTAAAATCTTCATAATTTATGGCAACCTTAACATCTAAATTGCACAATATTCAACTGTAATCAAGCTTCTAAATTGTTGTGGGCCGGACCAATATTTTCAACTGATTTCTCATTAGAGAGATTGTATCCAGATTTCATTTTATAAAAAGATTTAATTACCGTATATACTCGAGTATAAACCAAGGTTTTACTCAAGGTTATACTCGAGCCAAACACTTACCTGCTCCGGCGGCTGCTCCCTCTGCATCCTGCTGGTGACATCACTACTCAATGTCGGGAAGTGAGGCCATCACCGAGTGGTGACGTCAGCCAGCAGAGGGTGCGGAGCACGCGGCAGAGCAGAGGAAGCAGAACAGCGGAACTGGAGCAATCGTCCAAGGTAGGTGAAGGCAACTAAACACTGGGGGGGCTCTCGCGGGGGGGGGGGGGGGGAAGATAAGGTATATTAATCGTTAATTTCTTGCCACTGCAGATGTTTGGAAACTACAACTCCCATCAATTAAGCATGCTGGGAGTTGTAGTTTCCAAACATTTGGAGTGCCAAGGAATGAGGCTTTAGTTGCCTTTTAAATGGACAGAAGAATTCTCATACAGTAATAGCCAAATAAAGAATGGCTATTACTGTATGGGAATTCTGCTGTCCATTTAAAGGGCAACTAATTTTGTATTGTTTTGAGGCTTTAGTTGCCCTTTAAATGGACAGCAGAATTCCCATTCAGTAATAGACATACTGGCTATTACTGTATGGGAATTCTGCTGTCCATTTAAAGGGCAACTTAAGCCTCAAAACAATACAGAATCAGAAGGCAGTATTGGTCATAATTTCTACCCTCGGTTCATACACGAGTCAATCACTTTTACTCCTTTTAAAAGGTAAAAATAGGTACCTCAATTTATACTCAGGTCGTTTTATACTTGGGTATATACGCTACCACAAAATACTCCACTTGGGATTTTTTGACCTACCAAAAGCTCTACCCATAAGACCTCCCATGTGTCACCTGTATTAGCCTTCACACTTTCTTTGATGAAAGGCTTTAGTTTGGCTTTACATATAGACAAACTCCCTTTCTGTAGGGATGGGTTTCCGGTTTGTATCTCAACAGGTTCTTATTTGAAACTTTCTGTTCTGAAGATCAGAACTTTTTAAAACCAAATATTTTTGCAACTTTAAATATTTAATACCGATTGTTCAATGTCTGATACTAATTGTCAAATATTTTATATTATATTATATCAAATATTCAACAATCGATAACAAACATTTAACATTGATTTCTATTGGGTTTTCAGAATGAATGTCACCTTTGTGACCCCTCTATCCCTGCTTTAAAGGTCATAACCATCTATTAGCATAGACCAGACCTGCTCATTCCACCATGTCTCACTAAACCCAATTTTATCATCATTTTCAGCACAAGCCAATAATTCCATGACAGGAATATGTCCGAATCTTGCTTCAGGACCTTAACCCTTACCTTACCACCATCCCTTCCCTCCCCTTTCAATAAACGAGAGGAAAGGAATAATGGCCACTTTATTGTGACATAAACTTAACAATATCTTCCAAACTTTATAATCATAACACTTAAAGGGTATGTCCATTCAAAAATTAACTTGCTTTCTATCTGTTTTACTGAAGAACAGGAGGTAAATGCACTATTTCTTACCTCCCGTTCTTCAGTAAATCTTGCAGGAGAACTTACCGGGATTGTTCCTGCGCTGACAGAGCCACGGCCGAAATCCCCGATACCTCCGGCGCTTCCACTCTCCTTAGCACAGTGTGCGCATGCGCGCACGTGGCAAAGGACTGGAGATGCGTCGGAGGCGTCGGGGATTTCGGACGCGGCCTTGTCAGCGCTGGAACGATCCCGGTAAGTTCTCCTGCAAGATTTACTGAAGAACGGGAGGTAAGAAATAGTGCATTTACCTCCTGTTCTTCAGTAAAACAGATAGAAAGCAAGTTAATTTTTGAATGGACATACCCTTTAAAACAATTGAATACCAATGAAATAACAGCATTAACTTTTCTGGCAATGCTCCCAACTCCACCAGCAACTAAACCTCCCGCCGCTCCATGTTTCCGGCCCAGGAGGCACCTTGATAAAGTCCCAACCAAACCTCCCACCGCTCCATCTTACCGGCCCAGGAGGCACCTTGATAAGGTCCCAATCACTCTCCCCTGGGGCCTCTTCTCACCCCAGGAAGGTGATTAGATCCACACACCTTGGAAACTGTATCCCTTATTTCCAGCCCTCCTTTTGGGCTACTGCCCCTTTCGCATAGCCAGAGACCGCCAAACTCAATATCTTAACTTTAGGGTGGACTGGCGGGCAATACTGTACCAACAAAATGGCACCTTCCTTAACTAACCCTCCCCTTTTTACCTATACTCCCACCTCTGCCTACTACCTACCCTGTCCTCACTAACTCCACACACCCCTCTGCTCTGTATCTTCCCTGTCATGAGCTCCTTAGCTGTATTCTCTAGCCTGTCGCTTACTTTTTCCCTATTTTTCTTGATTAGCGCATTGGCAAGGAGACATCGTAAACTGCCCCATGAAACAGGCATCTGATGGATTTCTGTATTATTCGTCTGTCTGAAGGGAATTTCAGGTCAGGGTTGTCCTGTGTGTACCCAGCCTAAGGAGGACAAAGAAAGATGAAAGTGAATTGGTGGAATGGGGAAAACAGATATTTATTAGGAAAATGGACTAGAAGAAGCAAAATAAAAAGGGGAAAAAGGGGAGGAGATAGTGAAAAGTGGAAGAAAAAATAAATCCGCTTATTCTGACACCTTGTAGACACTATCAGGGAGATTCAATTAAAGTTCTTATCGTTTAAAATAGTGCAATAGTGCAACCAAAAAGATCTTATTTAACATTTGAAAACATCTGATTGGATGGGGCAAAATTAGCACCATTTTAAATGATAAGAACTTTCATTGAATAACCCTGTATGAATACACAGTTCTGCTCAATACAGCGCTCTGTACTCTCAGTGGGAATACAAATCTATGCGAAGAATAATGCAAGAGATGTTTTTGGGGCATCAGGGATACTTGCTTATGGCACCAAAATACCAAGAACTGGCCCTGGTGCAAATAGCATCTTTGTATACAAGATGTATGTGCACTTCATACCATACCTTATAATTTGGCGGTTTATTCTGTGCACAATAAATAATCCCAGACATGGGGGCGAGGGGGTGTGATAAGGGGGCATGGCATACACCTAGGGGGTGGGGGAGGCGGGGTTAGGGGCATGGCAGACAGAAAGGGGGTGTAACGGGGAGCGTGGGAGACCAACCCGATTTGCAGGAGACTCCCGGAAGATCCTTAGTAGTGGAATACCTGTAATCCTTGCGTACAGACTGGCCTAGAGGTTGTATGCATGCACTGCTTAGTGGGAACATTTGGCTTTGGCACATCTTCAGGGTTATTCAATAAAAGTTCTTATCGTTTAAAATGGTGCTAATTTTGCCCCAACCAATCAGATGTTAGCTTTCAAATGTTAAATAATCTGATTGGTTGATGCAAAATTAGCACCATTTTAAACAATAAGAATTTTATTGAATCTCCGTAGTTTCTAAACAGTCTGTATCCAGTAGATGCAACAACCAACTGTGCCCACAAGATGTACCAAAGAACCTTAATGCTTAAAGATATGCAAAATTTCTACTATACGACCAATGGCTAATGCATGGTCCAGAACCGTCGGCTTATTAGCATGCAATACAGTCTATTGTATAGAGCCAATTATAAATTCAAAGTCAGTGAAAATGCCAAACGGACAGGATTCTTACACTGAGTTAATATTACAAATCTAAGAAACCCAATAAAGCAATGCAGCCCACTCCCTGATTATGTAAATACTGGAAGATGTTATTTATATTTATAATGTTTCAATGGTTTCCTAAAGCATTCCCTTGGGGTTGCCACCTTGTGAGCATCAATCAGCTTTGCACACGGGGTTTTGCCAAGCTGATCCAATATCGCTTAGCGCAACGTTAACCCATATGTTTCAGCAGCTGAGTGAGTATCAGAAGAGGCACTCAATAAGTAATAAGGAAATAAGGTAAGAACTTGCTATACACGAACATCTAATCTATCTAATGTTTATTTACATAGGCACCTTAAAATGTCCTCTTTGTCTACAATGTCTTAAACTGCACGGCATATTCCAAAGGAGGCTTTACGAATACCACACACGGTTCCATTTATTGGAAGTTTCAATTATTTTGGTCATTGTAAAATCACTCGCAGCTTTGAAATCCAACATATCGTTGCACAGTAAAAAAAGTAGAAGGGGAGGTTAGCTAATGAGGCACCGCCTTACGCATTTCGTGTCTCTGAGGAAGTGACATACTGGTCATGAAACGTGTGCCTCATTATCTACACCTCCCCTCCTACTGTTTTACTGTGCAACGATATTTGGATTTTAAACACTGCTAGTGCTTTAACTACTGACCAATAAAGGTGAAGTTTTACAGTTTCGTACATGCAGTCCACTGCATATAATGTAGATAAAATAATAGTATCATAATATAATATAAAAAGTATATTAAAATATAACTAATAATATAAGTATGATATCAAATATTATATAACAATATAATAAATACAGTAAATATTAACAACAGTATAGAAATTTAATGAAATAATAATATAATAGTATAGTAATTAAATAACAACGTAAGTTATACATATAATAAATAATAACAACATGTACATATATAAAAAAACAGTACTAGTAATATATACAATATAACACAGTATAGTAAATATACATATAAATATAATAACACGTATAGTTAATAACAATATAATAATAACAACTGTATAGTATATACATATAATAAAAACATTATAGTAAATAAACATATAATAATAACAGTATAGTAATATAACAATATAATCATATAGTAAAGTCAATATAACCTATATAAAAACAAGTATAGTATGTAACAATATAATAACAGTTATGTAATAAACTATATAATAATAACATATAGTAATTTAACAATATAATACAGTATAGTAATATAACAATGTAATTTATAGTAATATACAATATAATTTGTACAGTATAGTATTAAAACATTATAATGCGTACAGTATAGTATTATACATATATGCGTACAGTATAGTAATATAACAATATAATGTGTACAGTATGATAATATAACAATATAATGTGTACAGTATGATAATATAACAATATAATGGTACAGTTAGTATTATAACAATATATGTGTACAGTTTAGTAATATAACAATATAATGTGTACAGTATAGTTATATAACAATATAATGCGTACAGTATAGTATTAACGATATATACGTACAGTAGTATTATAACGATATAATGCGTACATTATAGTATTATAACACTATAATGCGTACATATCTATTATACAATTAAGCATCATTATAAGTAATATAACAATATAATGCGTACAGTTAATATAACATATAATGCGTACATAGTAATATAACAATAATGCATCGTTTAGTATTATAACATATAATGCGTACAGTTAGTATTAATAACAATATAATGCGTACAGTATAGTATTATACAATATAGTGGGTACAGTATAAATTAATACATATATGCGTACACGTATAAATATTTAAACAAATAATGCGTACAGTATAGTAAAATAACAATTAATGTTTACAGTAAGTGACTATACAATATGCTTACAGTATTTATAACAATATAAAGCTACAGTATAGTAATTAACAACAACAAATGTGTACAGTATGTAATAACAATATAATGCTACAGTATATATAACAATATAATGTGTGCAGTATATTATAACAATATAAAGCGTACAGTATAGTAATATAACAATAAAATGTGTACAGTATAGTAATATAACAATATAATGCGTACAGTATAGTATTATAATAATATAATGCTTACAGTATATTATAACAATGAGTACAGTATAGTATTATAACAATATAATGTGTACAGTATAGTAATATAACAATATAATGCGTACAGTATAGTATTATAATAATATAATGCTTACAGTATATTATAACAATATGAGTACAGTATAGTATTATAACAATATAATGTGTACAGTATAGTAATATAACAATATAATGTGTACATTAGTAGTGAATATGCTATATGAATGGTGAGTGCTAGTATACCCTGTGTGGTGGGTATAGCACAGTTGGAATCCAGTCACACCAGATGTTTTTGAGACTACAACACCCAGTAAAATTTAAGTAAGACATGCTGGGAGTTGTAGTTTGTGAACATTGCTTGATTAATCCGGCGTCTACATATTCCCAGGAGACTCGCTTTCTCTGGTCACCATGTATGTTTCTCACTCAGGTCACACCAACTACAACTCCCAGCACCCCCTCTGTCACGAGGTTTGTATTGTAACCAACGTTACTTATTACCATTCAGTAGGAGGAGACGTAAAGGGACGTCTGTGGATTCCGATTGAACGGCAATGAAACAGCCCCACCTGGTGGTTAGTGTGAGGAGATGGTGATAACAGTGTCTGCGATGCCAGGAGATGTGTTTACATAGGAGTGCAGCTCTTTTACAAATCACTATCACTAGGGGGCGAATTTCCTGTCACTACGGTGGAACGGAGGGGGCGGGGACAAAGAGGGAAGAACTTCCGGGAGGGGAGGAGGGAAAAGACGTCACCAGGAAGGACAGCGGTGTGAGGGACTGACACTGCGGAGGAGGTGAGAGGGGTAATGTGAGGCGATAGGGGGTATAGTGTGTAAGCGGGGTTATTGGAGGGGTTCAGGGGCAGTAAGATGAATGGGATAAACCCTGAGAGCGGGTTTGGGGAAAGATGTTCTAGAGGAAGGGTACAGGGCTTGACCATGGGGCACAGAGGAGCAGAGACAGTAAGGGGAATGGTAAAGGGAAGGTTATATACCAATATGGAAAGAGGTGGTGTAACCAGATCATGGGGGGTGATTGGTGTCATCTAGACCATGAGGGGTGATTGGTGTCATCTAGACCATGGGGGGTGATTGGTGTCATCTAGACCATGAGGGGTGATTGGTGTCATCTAGACCATGAGGGGTGATTGGTGTCATCTAGACCATGAGGGGTGATTGGTGTCATCTAGACCATGGGGGGTGATTGGTGTCATCTAGAACTGGGGGGTGATTGGTGTAATAGACATGAGGGTGATTGTGTCATCTAGACCATGAGGGGTGATTTGTGTCATCTAGACCATGGGGGGTGATGGGTCATCTAGACCAGGGGGGTGATTGGTGTCGTCTAGACCATGGGGGGTGATTGGTGTCCTCTAGACCATGGGGGGTGATTGGTGTCCTCTAGACAATGGGGGGTGATTGGTGTCCACTAGACAATGGGGGGTGATTGGTCTCATCTAGACCATGGGGGGTGATTGGTGTCATCTAGACCATGGGGGGTGATTGGTGTCATCTAGACCATGAGGGGTGATTGGTGTCATCTAGACCATGGGGGGTGATTGGTGTCATCTAGACCATGGGGGGTGATTGGTGTATCTAGACCATGGGGGTGATTGGTGTCATCTAGACCATGAGGGGTGATTGGGTCTCTAGACCATGGGGGGTGATTGTGTCATCTAGACTGGGGGATTGTGTCATCTAGACCATGGGGGGTGATTGGTGTCATCTAGACCATGGGGGTGATTGGTGTCCTCTAGACCATGGGGGGTGATTGGTGTCATCTAGACCATGGGGGTGATTGGTCTCATCTAGACAATGGGGGTGATTGGTGTCATCTAGACAATGGGGTGTGATGGTGTCATCTAGACCATGGGGGTGATTGTGTCATCTAGACCATGGGGGGTGTATTGGTGTCATCTAGACCATTGGGGTGATTGGGTCATCTAGACCATGGGGGGTGATTGGTCTCATCTAGACACATGGGGGGTGATTTGGTGTCATCTAGACCTGGGGTGGATTGGTGTCCTCTAACCATGGGGGTGAGGGTGTCATCTAGACATGGGGGTGATTGTCTCATCTAGACAATGGGGGGGTGATTGGTGTCATCTAGACAATGGGGGGTGATTGGTGTCATCTAGACCATGGGGGTGATTGGTGTCATCTAGACCATGGGGGGTGATTGGTGTCATCTAGACCATGGGGGTGATTGGTGTCATCTAGACCATGGGGGGTGATTGGTCTCATCTAGACAATGGGGGGTGATTGGTGTCATCTAGACCATGGGGGTGTGATTGGTGCTCTAAGCCATGGGGGGTGATTGGTGTCATCTAGACCATGGGGGGTGATTGGTGTCATCTAGACCATGGGGGTGATTGGTCTCATCTAGACAATGGGGGGTGATTGGTGTCATCTAGACCATGGGGTGATGGTGTCACTAGACCATGGGTATTGGTGTCATCTAGATCTGGGGGTTGATTGGTGTCATCTAGACCATGGGGGGTGATTGGTGTCATCTAGACCTGGGGGTGATTGGTGTCATCTAACCATGGGGGGTGATTGGTGTCATCTAGACCATGGGGTGATTGGTGTCATCTAGACCATGGTGGTGATTGGTGTCATCTAGACCATGAGGGGTGATTGGTGTCATCTAGACCATGGGGGGTGATTGGTGTCCTCTAGACCATGGGGGTGATTGGTGTCCTCTAGACAATGGGGGGTGATTGGTGTCCTCTAGACCATGGGGGGTGATTGGTGTCCTCTAGACCATGGGGGGGATTGGTGTCTCTAGACCATGGGTGATTGGGTGTCTCTAGACAATGGGGGTGATTGGTTGTCCACTAGACAATGGGGGGTATTGGTGTCCTCTGACCATGGGGGTGAGTGTGGTGTCCCTAGACCATGGGGGTGATTGGTGTCTCATCTAGACCATGGGGGGTGATTGGTGTCATCTAGACCATGGGGGTGATTGGTGTAATCTAGACCATGGGGGGTGATTGGTGTCCACTAGACCATGGGGGGTGATTGGTGTCCACTAGACAATGGGGGTGATTGGTGTCCTCTAGACCATGGGGGGTGATTGGTGTCATCTAGACCATGGGGGTGATTGGTGTCATCTAGACCATGGGGGGTGATTGGTGTCATCTAGACCATGGGGGGTGATTGGTGTCATCTAGACCATGGGGGGTGATTGGTGTCATCTAGACCATGGGGGGGTGAGGTGTCATCTAGACCATGGGTGGGGGATTGGTGTCATCTAGACCATGGGGGGGGATTGGTGTCATCTAGACCATGGGGTGGATTGGTGTCATCTAGACCATGAGGTGATTGGTGTCATCTAGACCATGGGGGGTGATTGGTGTCATCTAGACCATGGGGGGTGATTGGTGTCATCTAGACCATGGGGGGTGATTGGTGTCATCTAGACCATGGGGGGTGATTGGTGTCATCTAGACCATGGGGGTACAGGGTTTTAGACCATGGGGCACAGGGGAGCAGAGACAGTAAGTGGAATGTAAAGGGAAGGTTATATACCAATATGGGAAGAAGTGTAACCAGACCATGGGGGTGATTGGTGTAATCTAGACCATGGGGGTGATTGGTGTAATCTAGACCATGGGGGTGATTGGTGTAATCTAGACCATGGGGGTGATTGGTGTAATCTAGACCATGGGGGTGATTGGTGTAATCTAGACCATGGGGGTGATTGGTGTAATCTAGACCATGGGGGTGATTGGTGTAATCTAGACCATGGTGGTGATTGGTGTAATCTAGACCATGGTGGTGATTGGTGTAATCTAGACCATGGTGGTGATTGGTTTAATCTAGACCATGGTGGTGATTGGTGTAATCTAGACCATGGGGGTGATTGGTGTAATCTAGACCATGGGAGTGATTTGGTTGTTCATCTAGACCATGGGGTGATTGGGTGTCTAGACCATGGGGGTGATTGGTGTCATCTAGACCATGGGGGTGATTGGTGTAATCTAGACCATGGGGGGTGATTGGTGTAATCTAGACCATGGGGGGTGATTGGTGTAATCTAGACCATGGGGTGATTGGTGTCCTCTAGACTATGTGGGGTGATTGGTGTCCTAGACCATGGGGGTGATTGGTGCATTCTAGACCATGGGGGGTGATTGGTGTCTCTAGACCATGGGGGGTGATTGGTGTCATCTAGACCATGGGGGGTGATTGTGTCATCTAACATGGGGTGTATTGTGCATCTAGACCATGGGGGTTGATTGGTGTAATCTAGACCATGGGGGGTGATTGGTGTCCTCTAGACCATGGGGGGTGATTGGTGTCCTCTAGACCATGGGGGTGATTGGTGTCCTCTAGACCTGGGGGGTGATTGGTGGATGGGGTGTTTGCCTCTAGACCATGGGGGGTGATTGGTGTCCTCTAGACCATGGGGTGTTGGGTGTCCTCTAGACCATGGGGGTGATTGGTGTCCTCTAGACCATGGGGGTGATTGGTGTCCTCTAGACCATGGGGGTGATTGGTGCCCTCTAGACCATGGGGTAAACATGGGAGAAAAGGAAGAGGTGTTTAGGATTATGGTGTGTGGTAGATGTTTGTGTGATCTAGACCATGGGGATGATGGAAAGAGATGGATGTAGGGAAGAGGCGGTCCAAACCAAGGAGTTATTGGTGCTCTAGACCATGGCGTTTGTTATATATGATGCATGGGGTAACAAAGGCATTAAAGTGAATGATTTATAGTAGAGGTGTTTTACCATGAGGGTGCATGGAATAGTAAAGGTAAGGGTATAGAGAAGACTTGTTCAAGATCTTGGGGGTATTGGAGAGATCTAGATTACATGTGTTTTAAAGGGCATGTCCAGTCAAAGTCCAGTTTAGCTATAAAAGTTAATCACCCCCAAACCTACCTTTCGCATTACTTCTATATTCCAAAGATGCCCCTGAAGTCTCTTACCTGACCCGGTCCCTCACCACCCTTTTTCTACTCTGCGGTTAACAGACGCTCCACTTCCTGGTTGCGGCTGTCGGTAAAGGCGCAATGTGACATCGCCTGAGAGTGGCAAACAGGAAATGTATTTTTACTGAACTTCCCCTTTAAGGCAAATGAAAAATGAAGTGGTGTTCAATACAAGGAGAGTAAACTACATTTAGGGGTAGGGTATTAGATGATACTGTATTGTATATTGATTTCCTACTTGACATAAACAACATTTTTATGTGTAGTGCATGTGTTAGATGCTTTATACATGATTAAAGGGTATGTCCATCATATTTTATAACTTTCTTTTTTACTGCCTTACTGAAGAACAGGAGTTACCTCCCGTTCTTCAGTAAATCTTATAGGAGAGCAGGAGAAACTTACCCGCATCGTTCAAGTGCTGCAGAGAGACTCCGACGCGGCTGACAGCCTCCGACGCATCCCCAGTCCTTTACACTGTGGGCGCATGCGCCACAGTGCAAAGGAGCGTGGACGCGCCAGAGACTGTCAGAGAAGCCGGCGCTGGAGCGATCCGTGGGTAAGTTTCTCCTGCTCTCCTACAAGATTTATTGAAGAACGGGAGGTAAGAGAGTGCATTTACCTCCTGTTCTTCAGTAAGGGCACGGCCACGCTGCAACGCAAACGCACACGGAATTGCATGCGATTTCATGTGCGATTTTGTTGAGTCCTATACCTAATGAAGAAAACGCGTGCGTTTTTCAATAAATCTTGTAGGAGAGCAGGAGAAACTTACCCACGGATCGCTCCAGCGCCGGCTACTCTGACTGATTAAAAATGCGGACCGCAAATCGCAACGCACCCGAAAATGCGTGTTTTCGGTGCATTCCCGTGTTTTCAATGATCTGAAAAACGGAAACGCACAGAAAAACGCAGCAGTGAGGCCTAGCCCTAAGACAGTAAAAAAGAAAGTTATAAAATACGATGGATATAATGTACTATTAATGTGAGTGTTAACATGCACAGATGTGTATATAAATGCACACAGAGCAGTTGTTTAATTGTAGTTTATATGTGCAGTTTGAAGGTTAAAGTGCATCATTGTATCCCAGGAATCTATGCACATTTAGGTCCCCTTGACTTACCTTGGATTTGAACACTGGCAACCAGTCATCCCCTAGCTTGTGTCTGTTGCCTTGCTAATCGGAAGATGCGATGTGCAAGGAGCGTGTGTTCCCATTTGCCAGGTTCCAGACACAAGCCTTGGAGCTGGACGAGCAGTCCCGGGGATCAGCACCTCAATGACTGATTGCCAACACTCTAAGGTAAGCCCAGGGTAAAGATCTTGCGTTCTAGGTCCTCACCCTGGTTACTTTTTTGGCCTATTTGAAGGTGGGTGGGGGGAAATAGTATAATTGTCCATTTTAGTAAAAATGTGTTTGTTAAAATTAGGTTTGTTTTTTATTCAGCACTTTAATAACACATTTTTCTATTTCAGGGTTTGTTAAAGGGTGTGTCAGGAAAAACTGGTGTGCATTCAGAGAGCCAAAGGGGTGTGTCTTAAAATTTTGGTGATGGAAATTTTCGCCAGTATAATTTCCATTTTTATGATACACTAAAGTGACTGCAATGTCATTTTAAATTTACACTACATAACTTCTGATATTGCTATATAAAAACATAAAATGATTTATTCAGAGCTGCCGAAATCTCTTTAGTCCCATTCAAATTGATTACTTACAAACTAAAGGAAGAGAAGTAGAGCTGGGATACCTTTTATTGGCTAACTAGATAAAAAAATTAAGCAAGCTTTCGGGATTCCTAAGCCCCCTTTGTCAGACTGGACGTTACAAAAGAAACTGAGAAATAACAAACTTATATATACATTGGGACAGTAAACATCAAACAAATTGAACAGATGACCAGGTATCGGTCAGGTAAATATCTTCTATCTTCGTCTGGGGCTCCAGGTCAATTGATTGAAGAACGGAAGGTAAGACATAGCTCCTTAAAGGGCATGTCCACCCCCAAACTATAATTTAACCCCCTACTGGCCCCACTATGTAGTGTGTAAAAATCCTTAACTCACATCCCATCCATATGGTTCTCCTGTAATGCCCCCCCCCCCAAAGTCCCAAAAACTGGCCAGCAGGAGGATAGCAGAGTCCATATAGGACTCTGCCTCCTGTCTCTCCTCCGGGAGAAGTTTGCATGTGCACTGCAGCCATTCCCCCCCCTCCCTCTCCCTCCCGATTTTGTCTCCCTCCCCCTACCATAAAACCCTTTTTATATTATGTACTGCTCCCTCCCCCAGCCCCAACCGCATAACTATTATTCCCAGAAAGTGCCCCGATCTTTATTTACCATGCCTTTGTCCTTTGCCGGTCTGAACTCCCGGCAGCCGCGTCGCAGCCAATCACGGACGCGGCTGCTGGTCCCGCCCCCTGCTTGCATTTCCGTGCAAGCAGAGGGCCAGGGCAGTGCGGCGAAGGATAGAGGCATGGTAAGTAAAGATTGGGGCACTTTCTGTGAATAATAGTTATGCGGTTGGGGCTAGGGGAAGGAGCAGTACATAATATAAAGTTTATTACAAGGGTGGACATGCCCTTTAACCTTCAATCAATACATTAAAGGAATAGTTCACTTGAAAAGTGAACTATTCCTTTAAAGGGATAGTAGAACCCCCCAACCCCAGACACCACAATACTTACACAGCGCTTGGACATTCAGACATTCATGGGGGTGGACAAATGTATTTTTATTTCCTTTGGAATACAGATTTAAAATCTAAAGTACAGTGATGTGTAGTTGTGTCTGTTGTGGTTTATATTTTGTTTTTACTGTTCTCTATATCCTGTTTGGTAAATTCCATGGTAGCACTGAATGTAGCAGATGACCTGTATGTCAATGAGTGGCTCCAATGACGATATATCACAATATATGCAGAATGGCATGCCAGAAGGAGAATCCTAGATGATGCATGTGATCTCAACCGGTTGGTTATGAACAAAATATATTTGTATTGGCTAGTATAGATACCTGCTTCCTTACAGTTCTTAGGGAACACTCAAGTGTCTATTAGGGCATTATGGGCATTGTAGTTCGTCAGCGTGTTTGTAAAAACTCGCACAGCATTTTATATGTAATGTAAATAGTCTTTATAGTCCCACCCACGCAATAGGCGCCTATAAATGGCATTGTAACCTTTAGGCGAGAAGGCAATGTAAGGTGCGAATGTGAATTAAAAAGCAGCTGCTTAACCCAGTTTCAGTGTCTCCAACATTTTCTTGGCTTGACAATTTAATCATTTAATTTGTTTACCCTTCACATTAAAAGATCTAAATTTGCTTCTACCTGCTGTATCATCTCTCTGTGCATTGCAATATCTTCAGCGAGACTTTACAGCCATCTATACCCTGATGTCAGAAACCTAATATAGCAGGTCTAGTGTGGGCGTGTGATGGAGAATTTTTTGTGTTAAATGATTTTTTTTAAAAACACATGGTAAATCAAGCTGCCATTTAGTGGGGTAGGGGTTGGTAGTAAAAATGTTAATTTAAGTTATAGCAAATAAAATGAATACGTATGTATAATTTTATTTATAAAGCGCCACTTGGGCTCACAGAGCTGTACATTATAAAATACAGAGTATACAAACAAGGGGATAGGTGCAAGCAACTGTACAGATAAATAAAAGTTAAATACAATTTCATACATCAGTTAAGAACACACACGTAAATATCCCTTATATTATATAAATATATTTATATCTCCATAGGAGATTGCATTGAGTTTTTAGGAGCTACCAATGTAGTGGGGGTATAGGATATTACACATAGGAAAGGTGTATAGTATGTGTGAGAAACAATAGTGTCCTCTGCACTCGTACCAATTGTGGGTTCTCACTCCTCCAAACAATCCAACCCCAATGGATATTCAATTCAGGAATCACAAATAGGCATGGGTGGCACTCCAAACTATAAACTTTATTCAATACAGACCACATCTCACAACGTTTCGGGGGGTACGTGCCCCTTCCTCAGGTGAGGAAGGGGGCACGTACCCCCGAAACGTTGTGAGATGTTTGGTCTGTATTGAATAAAGTTTTGTTTGGAGTGCCACCCATGCCTATTTGTGATTCCTGTATATGTATGTGTGTACTATCTCACTATTACCATTTAAATGACCATCAGTAAATGTTTATAAAGAATAGCACTGACTTATGTTAGGTACAACACAAAATATACAAAATACATAAACTTACTTACAGAGCTGAGATCCCTATTTTAAAATGGAATGGTCAAATGGCAGCTTAAACCACACCCCTGGGTCTGCTCCATGAAAGGAAGTATAATCCAAAAAAAGTTTCTGTCTGCTACACTGGATATGATGTGTATTGTAATGGACATATACACCAAGGCTCCTTATATACCACCTGCAGGTGGCATTAGTGGGTAATAAAATACAAGACATCCCTGCTCTCTATGGCTAGGAGGAGAGAAAGTGAAAGTGGATTGGGGTGTGTGCTTTGGAGTGATATTGACTGCAACACATGATCCTGTGTGTAAGACCCTGTTACCACCTGTTGGGAGGACAGATTATTGGACAGACAATTTACCTTATTGGATACAAACTCTGAGATAATAGATAAGTGTACACCAACTTACAAGGACACACAATATACAGGGCTGGTCAATAGTCATGGTGGGGCACCATAGATAGGGACACCCCTGATTACTGCACATGTTATGTGGGGAACCTGTTTATGTGCACTGCCTGCTTTGTGCCAGACCACCAGAGTAACCCACTGTGCCATTGAAGATGTTTGAAAACTAAGCATGTTTGAAAGTAAGCATGCTGGGAGTTGTAGTTTCGAAACATCTGTAGTGGCAAATACTAGTGCGGGTTACTGTGTGGGATTTAAAGGGCAACTAACCAAAAACAATACAGAATTAGGAGGATGGTATCTAGCCTTCTCATTCTGTATTGTTTTGAGGCTTTAGTTGCCCTTTTAATGGACAGTAGAATTCCCATACAGTAATAGGCATACTGGATTTAGCTATTACTATATGGGAATTCTGCTGTCCATTTAAAGGGCAACTAAAGCCTTAAAACAATACAGAATCAGAAGAGTAATTGGTCATATTTTCTACCCTTGGTTTATACTCAAGTCAATCACTTTTTCCTCCTTTTTCAGGTAAAATTAGGTATCTTGGTTTATATTTGGGTCAGTTTATACTAGAGTATATACGGGTGTGCGTAGGTTATTTATAGGGACGCAGCGCTGTACAATAACAAAATAGGAAAAGTCATACAAGGATGACAAAAATAAAAATGCATAAATGGTTCAGTACGTAATAATTATATAAATATAGAATATTACTGACCTGTAGTGCTTGTTTTCTTGAAGGTTTTTGACAATGTGTGCGCTGTACAAGGGGACATGATGGGCTTCAGATACAGTTGAAATCAAACAATGGCCTATCAGTCCCTGTATAGTGATTAAAGGGACATGTCCACTTATAAATCCTAATTTCACATACAGATGCAGGGCCCCCTAGTTTCATTTTACTTACCTCTTTTCAATGATGTAGCTAAAGAAACTTGCAAGACCCAGTCCTTTGCCACTCTGCTAAGTCTCCCCTCTCTGCTTCCTGGTTGCAGCTGTTGTCAAGAGGCAGCAGTGACATCACACCCATACTGACAGCTGCCACCAGGAAGTGCCTCACTGCTCTGTTCTTGCTCAAAACCAGGCAGCGAGGGACGGGGGCGTGTAAGTTTCTTTAGCTGCATCTTTGGAAGAGGTACAGTAAGTTGAACATAACTATGGTTTGGGGTTCCTGCATCTGTATGAGAAGTTTGGATTTATGGGTGAACATGCCCTTTAAAAATGTTAGCAGTCTTTGAAGCCAAAGTTGTAGAGATGTGTGTGCTATTGTAAAGGGGAATATGTGTGAGGACTTGTCTTCGGGGTGCATGCTATGTGTGAGGACTTGTCTTCGGGTACATGCTATGTGTGAAGACTTGTCTTCGGGGTGCATGCTATGTGTGAGGACTTGTCTTCGGGGTGCATGCTATGTGTGAAGACTTGTCTTCGGGGTGCACGATATGTGTGAAGACTTGTCTTCAGGGTGCACGCTATGTGTGAAGACTTGTCTTCTGGGTGCACGCTATGTGTGAGGACTTGTCTTCAGGGTACATGCTATGTGTGAAGACTTGTCTTCAGGGTACATGCTATGTGTGAAGACTTGTCTTCAGGGTGCATGCTATGTGTGAGGACTTGTCTTCAGGGTGCACGCCATGTGAGGACTTGTCTTCGGGTGCACCGCTATGTGTGAAGACTTGTCTTCGGGTGCACGCTATGTGTGAGGACTTGTCTTCAGGGTACATCTATGTGTGAAGACTTGTCTTCAGGGTACATGCTATGTGTGAAGACTTGTCTTCAGGGTGCACGATATGTGTGAAGACTTGTCTTCAGGGTGCACGCTATGTGTGAAGACTTGTCTTCTGGGTGCACGCTATGTGTGAGGACTTGTCTTCAGGGTACATGCTATGTGTGAAGACTTGTCTTCAGGGTACATGCTATGTGTGAAGACTTGTCTTCAGGGTGCATGCTATGTGTGAGGACTTGTCTTCAGGGTGCACGATATGTGTGAAGACTTGTCTTCAGGGTGCACGCTATGTGTGAGGACTTGTCTTCGGGGTGCACGCTATGTGTGAGGACTTGTCTTCGGGGTGCATGCTATGTGTGAGGACTTGTCTTCGGGGTGCACGCTATGTGTGAGGACTTGTCTTCGGGGTGCATGCTATGTGTGAAGACTTGTCTTCGGGTACATGCTATGTGTGAAGACTTGTCTTCGGGGTGCACGCTATGTGTGAGGACTTGTCTTTGGGGTGCATGCTATGTGTGAGGACTTGTCTTTGGGGTGCATGCTATGTGTGAGGACTTGTCTTTGGGGTGCATGCTATGTGTGAGGACTTGTCTTCGGGGTGCATGCTATGTGTGAGGACTTGTCTTCGGGGTGCATGCTATGTGTGAGGACTTGTCTTCGGGGTGCATGCTATGTGTGAGGACTTGTCTTCGGGGTGCATGCTATGTGTGAGGACTTGTCTTCGGGGTGCATGCTATGTGTGAGACTTTTCTCGGGGTGCATGCTATGTGTGAGGACTTGTCTTCGGGGTGCATGCTAGTGTGAGGACTTGTCTTCGGGGTGCATGCTATGTGTGAGGACTTGTCTTCGGGGTGCATGCTATGTGTGAGGACTTGTCTTTCGGGGTGCATGCTATGTGTGAGGACTTGATTCACAAAGTGATTTACTACTTAAATGACGCATCCAATATTCATTTTGACATCTTTGAAGTGAAGTGTCCCACCCCTGGCCCTAATAAAAGGGAAGCTAAATGTGTTTACCCAGTTTGTCATTGCTTTTGTCCAAACCCCCTTAAAATATTAATCCAAATTGTTGTCCCCCAAAAAATGCAAACCTTTTCATTGTGGCATGTCCTCTAATTTGGATATCTGTTTTCCAAAGTTTGGCACTATAGCTAGCCTTGGTCAATAGCTGAGCCTCAAAAGGGATGCACAGAAATTCTCCAAACTCTCTAATCAGCCCCATGGTTTCCTTAATTATACAATCCTACCCTATGAACAAAAGAAGTCCTTTATCTCTGCTGTATTCTTTAATTGTGGAAGGATCAGTATGGTAACTTCTGTGCTATGCAAGCAGATACAGTTATATGGTGTTTCTCTTTACTGTGCAGTCTTCTGAGATTGACCTTCAATGTGTAATTCAAGGTGACCCGTGTCTTTTATGAATATTCACTTTCCTCCCCCTCGTCCCAGGGGATTGAAACCGATTGCTATTGCTGTGGAAAGCAGCTCTGGATAGAAGTGGTTTATTCACCTTTAGTCATAAATACCAGGTTTGCTACTGTCTTACTGAATCTGAGAGAGCAACTTGATGGAATAATTAATAGTGTTCTTGGGAGGGACTTATTTGCCTGTCCATGTACCTTATTCTTTCAGAGAAGAAAATCAAACCTATAACATTTTCACCCTTCTTTTACATGTAATGTTTTCAATTGAATCTGCTGTAATATGTTGGGTCTGTTTGCAGATACTTTCCCCTCTTGGCTTCTAAAGGGTGCAAGTGTTTTATAAATGTACAGTAGATACCTGCCCTTAAAACAGTGACATAAAGCATAGCAATTGTTTTTCTTCCCCATTTAAAAAAAAAAAAACTCTGCTTGCCAGTTGTATTTAGAGCCTCCAGTGAATTGTTTTTTTTCTGTTTGGGGTGCTGTATCCCTTCCTGTGCAATAAGCATCAATTCTGAAAGGACAACTGTAATGTGGCTCCACCCCAGCCTGTGATCTATCCAATAGGAAAAAAGCGATTCTTACAGTCCCATGGCTTTAATGGGGGTGCGGCAACAACAGTACAGTTGCCCTTTAATTTTTAACACAAATAAGGGTAATAATCTGTGTTTGCAGTTTTAGTCTTCCTAATGTTATTTTTCTTCATCAGTGTTTTTTTTCCATGCATGATGCTTGATATATACTGTGACTTGTTCATAGCTAATGGCAATTGATTCTACTGTAAGACCAAATACACAATTTACTCTGACTTTTATAGCTAAGTAGGTTTAATTTGTGTTTGTGTATATATATCAGTAGGCCACAGATCTAGTGGGATGCAATATTAAACCTAGTGGGAATAGGGCTTATAGCCTAGTAACTGCTTAAACCGGATGTTACTTATTTCTCTATCTTAATTTCGAACCAAGGATAAATATGTTTTAATATAAAGAAATCTCTGATTACAGACAGCCCGGATTTTGCAAATAATCTGCAGAATTCCTCTCATTTTTTAAGCTGAATACCACTGTGCATGCCTGAGCTCACTGAGCCTGGGGAAGGGGCAGTAACTACAGGAATTATTGTACTGGTGTTTTATTCTGTTAGGGAAGAAAAGTTATACATTGTTTCACCCATCTGTTCTTGGTCTGAAATGTGTTTTAATATTTTTTCCCATTGGGAATTTATTTAAACCTCTCCTGACATAAGCTGCGTCTGTGTTATTGGGTGCAAGAAAAACAAAGTGCTTTGCTTACCCAATCAAACTACCATTACAGTATTTGTTCCTGGCTCTGCCTTTTCACCAGCTAGTTAGACTGTCACCAGGGGTAACCTTAAACACTACATAATAGTTTTTCCTTCCCAGAGAATGTATCCGTAATTGAATTCACATTTTCCTTGAATTCTCGGGTAGATAAAATGGTAAGTGGACAGTTACAGAGAAGGTTAATATAAACTTGCTGTTCTTTTTAGAGGAAGTGAGCATGGGTGCGTGTGTTAGTTACACATGTATCTGCTGGTAGAAGAGCACAGAGCCTGAGCCCTTTCAGCTGCTACATCACAATCGATATTGTACTCTGGCTAATTGAAGGTTTGCTATTTGCTCTTTTCCATTAACCTTGTGCAAGGAGGAGTTACATCTGTGAGACATTAATTAGCGGCAGTACAGCAAGGTATGATTATATGCAGAGAGCACATAAAGACTTTTTAAATGGGTGTTCTATATACTGTGTATGTATCTCATTGTAACTTTCTCTGGATGACTTTCAATCTTTTGATTGGTTGCTAAATGAATGTCACCATAAGATGTACAAGAACTGATCCTGTAAAATAACATCTCGTTTACTGTTATCAAACCATTTCAATAGTTTACAGCACTGTTACAAAGTCCGCATTGGGCTTATAAGTGAAGGTTTTTAGCTGTGGTCGGGGACTAAAGAAAGGTGTATGGAATGTTTTTAATTATTAATTATTTTACAGAACCTTGTATCTGATCACTGCGCCTAAAGGGAAAGAACATGGAGGAGCTACAGGATGTTCAACTTACAGAAATAAAGCCCCTTCTTACAGACAAGGTAATTGTTCAAAAGCAGTGTTTCTCAACCAGGGGTCCCTGAGAGGTTGCAAGGGGGTCCTCAAGAGATTGTGACAAACTGTGACAAAATCTATTATTGTAATGAATACAGATATTTATCAATGTTCTATATTTGTGTGAATTATGTGTTTGGTGTATTGATGTCTGAGAGATAAATAGAAATAATGTAAGGGTTCCCTGAGATTTATTTATAGATGTCTGAGAGATAATAAGAATAGTAAGGTCCCTGAGATTTTTTATAGATGTCTGAGAGATAAATAGAAATAATGTAAGGGTTCCCTGAGATTTATTTATAGATGTCTGAGAGATAAATAGAAATAATGTAAGGGTTCCCTGAGATTTATGTATTGATGTCTGAGAGATAAATAGAAATAATGTAAGGGTTCCCTGAGATTTATTTATAGATGTCTGAGAGATAAATAGAAATAATGTAAGGGTTCCCTGAGATTTATGTATTGATGTCTGAGAGATAAATAGAAATAATGTAAGGGTTCCCTGAGATTTATTTATAGATCTATTATTTATATTTGTATTAATATGTATTTTGATGTATGATGACCGAAAAATAATAGCTAATTATTTTATATAGGGGTTCCCCCGAGACGTGACAGACGTCTCGGGGGACCAATTGGCGAACACTAGTGTGCGCTTGCGCTTTTAAATGTAAAACGTATTGGTGTGGACTAGACCTAAAGGATAGGTTCCATTAAAAACAGGAGGTTATGGGTCTATGTCCTACCTCCCTTTCTTCAATTAATGAAACAGGAGCCGGGAATGAAGATAGAAAACGTACTCGTGAGCACGATCCACAGCTGGCTACTCTGTCAGGCCCCGTCTGTTTCCGTCTTTATCTAAACTATGGCGCTCATTAGCATGTTCCTGGCTCTTGTTATATCAATTGAAGAACAAGAGGTAAGACATGGGACCTTCAACTCGGCAGCACAGACACCCCCTTCTCTTATCAGACATGCAGGGTTATTCAATAAAAGTTCTTATCGTTTAAAATGGTGCTAATTTTGCCCCAACCAATCAGATTTTAGCACCATTTTTAATAAGAACTTTTATTGAATCTCTCTGATAGTTGGCAGCAAAGGCAGCGATCATTAATTTAGCACTGTACTGTTTATGTCATTAAGTATTTATAAGTTCACTTTAGTTCTGATTCATTGTTTACTGGGTAATAATAGGGAAGCAGGGCTGATTGTATTCTAATTTTGTAACTTGTGTTATTTTCACAATAGGGGAGTGGCCAAAGCTTTGAAGACTTTGATGGGCAGGTGAGAATTCTTTATTATAACTAGTTGGTAATAGTATCTGCAATACTGTCATATATCTGTCGTATGTCTGTCTGCTTTGTTGCCAATTAAAGACATGTCCACCCCCTACTGAAATTTCCCCCAATGCTGAGCACACTGTGTAGTGTTAAATGGCCCCTACCTTTCTCTTCTGCTGCACATGGTTTTTCTGCATGGCCTAAACACAGTACAAGTAACTGAAGAGTAGGAGCCTCCTCCTGGTGTAATCTGTTTCCCCTCTGTTGCTCTGAAAGGGGAAACACACACACACTTTCAAAGTGTAAAAAAATGAGGATCTGGCATGTTTGTTATATAAGTAACACCCCCCCCCCCCCATACCTAGACATTGCTAGGTTTACATCCCCAAAACTAAAATGTAACTCACTGCTGGTCCTACTATGAAGTGTTAAAAATCATTACCTTTCTCCTCTGCTCCATATGGTTCTCCTGTAGTGTTAAGTCAAACTCCAGGAAAGTGAGGAGTAGGGCCTTCCTGTGTGTAAAATGTATGTTCCCCTTCCCTTTCCTCCTGGAAGGACTCGGGCACGCGCAGCGGAGCCCTCTCCCCCCTCCCACACTCCCTCTATGCTGCAATACTAGTTTTAGCGGAAGTATTTTCTGTAGTGTAGCCCCCCCCCCCCTCTCCCAACCTTAAACACAAGGCTTAAATTCTAAAAAACCAACCCAGAAACGTACTTACCAGACTGGGTTCCCTCGGCTAAATCAAAAGTCGGCAGCCGCGTCTGTGATTGGTTGGCTCTCAGCCGCGGCTGCCGCTTAAGCCCCTAATGCAACTCCGTTTCCAGGAAACCCTTTAAATAAACCAAATCTGATCCTAAATACAATTACCAGCCCTCGTTCGATAAGCCAATCACTGACGCGGCTGCAGTTCTGGCTTCTTCTGCTGCTTCTGCTTCTCCCAGTGAAACAAAGGTTGGTAAATATATTTGATTTGGCACATTATAACCCAGCGATTGTAGGTTTTAAAAAACACCAGCAGGGAGATTCAATAAAATTTCTTATCGTTAAAAATGGTGCTAATTTTGCCCCAACCAATCAGATCCTTTTTTACATTTGAAAGCTAACATCTGATTGGTTGGGCAAAATTAGCACCATTTTTAAAGGATAAGTATACTGAAAAAACAAATACAGTTTACCGTATATACTCGAGTATAAACCGAGTTTTTCAGGCTGAAAAATCAGCCTGAAAACTCGGACTCGGTTTATACTCGAGTCAACCACTTACCTGGGCATTCCGCAGCTGCGCATCTTTTTCTGCACTGGCGCGCCGGCCTGACGTCACTGCCCGGCGCCAAGCCCGGCGCCGGGCAGTGACGTCAGCCGGCGCGCCGGTACAGGAATGGGCACGTGGCTGCCGGAATGCCGAATACCGTACCTGCCAGGATGGATGGAGGAAGAGCCCACGATAGAAGAAGAAGAAGAAGAGTCGTCCACAGGGAGAAGAGTCCACAGGAGAAGTCCACAGGGAGAAGAGTCACAGGGAGAAGAGTCCACAGGGAGAAGAGTCCAGGGAAGAGTCCACAGGAGAAGAGTCCACAGGTACAAACTGAACTAAGGGGGAGGGGGGCATTCAAGATGTTTGGGAACTACAACTCCCAGCTGCTTTATAGCTGGGAGTTGTAGTTTCCAAACATCTGAATGCCAAGTGAGGGTGGCATTCAAGATGTTTTGAAACTACAACTCCCAGCTAATAAAGCATGCTGGGAGTTGTAGTTTCCAAACATCTTGAATGCCACCCACTTGGCATTCAAGATGTTTGGAAACTACAACTCCCAGCATGCTTTATTAGCTGGGAGTTATAGTTTCCAAGCATCTTGAATGCCAAGTTTCTACCCTCGGTTTATACTCGGGTCAATAACTTTATTAGGATTTTTAGCTGAAATTGGGTACCTCGGTTTATACTCGGGTCGGTTTATACTCAAGTATATACGGTAAATGGTAGCTGAATCCCTAACTAACCTTCCCCCTCCCCCCCTTTTTTTTAGGTCCCTTCAGAGCCTACCTGTGCCATTGGAAAGTGCTGGCCATCTTGGAACATGAATGAAGTCCAGTAAGCTCCGCCCCCAGAGAATTTCTGCATGCTTGTATTAGCGTGCACGATGACATCACGTCGCACGCGTTGACGTCACTCGCGTGGGTGGCGCGCACATGCACCGATCGAACTGGCACAGAATATTTGGACACAAGTTGGAAACGAGGTCCAGAAACCCTCGGGGGGCGGAGCTTACCGGACTTCATTCATGTTCCAAGATGGCCAGCACTTTCCAAGGGCTCAGGTAGGCTCTGAAGGGACCTAAAAAAAAAGGGGGGGGGTTAGTTAGGGATTCAGCTACCATTTAAACTGTATTTGTTTTTTCAGTATACTTATCCTTTAACAAAAAGAACTTTTATTGAATCTGCCTGCAGGTTTGTTAACAATTGATGTTTAATGGACATTTTGTTTGTAAAATGGCAATGTAAACTTTTCTAAATTAACTTAGCACATTATTATTATTATTGTAGCTGTGAAATGTATCACTTTTTCATTACATTTTGTCTATTAGGTGCTGTTAAATAGTATTGACATTTGCTGATTGTCTCTGACAAATTCACAATAGAATAGCTGCACTGTTTGTTGTAGTTGAATGAATTAGTAAAATGAATCATCGCCTTTTAGTCTTAAGTTATCCAAACACCTTGCTTAATATTATTATTGTGGATTTATATAGCACCAACATCTTCCGTGGTGCTTTACAGCTGCATTAATATACATGAGGAAAACATACAAGTTGCATACAAGGGTAGTGCAAATAAATGGAGTGCGAGTCCAGAAGCATTCAGTGTGGTAAGTTACAACATTACCGTGGTACAATAGGAAGGAGGACCCTGCCCAAGAGAGCTTACAGTCTTATATCGAGCAGATCTGATAGAATTTTACTGATGTTGGCAAAGATGGATGGGATGTCTGTTGTATTCAGTTAGATCAACTGGACTTATAGTTTTGTTCATGAAGACGTTTCACTAGTCATCCGACTGGCTTTCTCAATTAAGAATGAAGTGTACAAGAATCTGTTTGAAATTATGTATCCGGGAAAGTCCCAGTTAGCAAATGACAGCCAAGTGTTAGTGACCTTCTGAATGCAAGGTGTGATTGCAATGAGGATAAGAGGAGTTATTGAAAACGCCCAGGGTAAAGTGTCAAAACAGCATTGTACATGGCAGACAGTTGGTGTTGAACCCCCCCCCCCCCCTCCACCTCTATTCAATCTTGGTTTCTTTATTTTCACATGAATGGCCTCCTTGATACCTCTCTTGAACCAGTCCTGTTCCTTTGCCAATATGTTGACATTACAATCTTCAAAGGTGTCCTCTTTTTCCTTAAGATTCAATACCTGACCCGAGGAATTGGCTCTTCTGTGCTGGGCCATTCGTTGATGCAGTTGCTGTTTGGTCTCCCCCACATACAAATCAGAACACACTTTTTACTGCACTGCGTATATGATGTGGCTCTTCTTATGTTTCGGTATTGGGTCCTCCGGATGTACCAATTGCTGCCTCAGTGTGTTGTTCGGTTTATTGAAAATTCTTCTTAATTTCTCGGGGAGCCTTACTACATATGGGATGACCATGTTCTTCCTCCTGTCTTGCTTTTCCCCTTCACTGTTGGTATTCGTGTTCTTTTCTTTCCCCTTTTGACAAAGACCCAGTCTGGATATCCAAGTTTTAAGGGCTCCTCTGAGATGTTTCATTTCTTTTGCCTTCGCCACTGTGCTAGTGGGATGTTCTCAGCTCTGTGTTGCAGGGTTCTGATGACACCCAGCTTGTGATCTAAAGGGTGGTGGGAGGTCACTTGTCAGTGTGTGTTGGTTTTCTGTAAACCTCTACTTCCAGTTTACCATTCTCCATGAGTTCTACCAAGCAGTCCAAGAAAGCCAGTGTGTGGTTTTGTATCTTCCCTTGGAAATCTGATGTTCTGGTCCATCGCATTAATGTGTTCTGTGAAGGCTTGTACTTCCTTCTGGGGGATTGTAACCCAGGTGTCATCCACGTATCTGAACCAGTGGCTGGGTGCTATGCCCTTAAAGGTATTAAGCACCTGCGTTCTCACTACCTCCATGTACCTCCACAATGGGTGAAACTGGAGATCTCGTAGCACATCCATGTTTTTGTTTGTAGAACTTATCCCTATATTTGAAATAAGTGGTATCAGGCATAAGTCCATTAGGGAACACACCTGTTGGATGGGATGGAAACGATTAACCATGATGCCGACAGCGGTAGTTCTTCGGACTCATGGTCAATCAAATTTCTGTTCTTCTCCCTTTACTTCAAATAGAGGAAGCAGATAGCATAGGAATGTGACTAATCTCCATACAAAGCATGGGAGTTAGGTGTATGTGCTTGTCATCTCATGTTACCAACAGGTTTCAATGGAATCTCTGTGCATTATGCAGTCGCACACGAACAGTCGCACTTTTTAAGGCTGAATAATTTGTGGAACTCTGTTTTATTTTATACACGTTTAGTTTTTTTAAACTGGTATTAAGGTTAAAACCTGAATGGTTAATGTACCACATATACTGGTTTACTGCTGTTAAAACATTTAATCATTTACACGAGTTCCTGTCCTGGCCGAGTTACAGTCTAATTTCCAAACCACAGTGCTACAGTCCATTTAATCAGAAGCCAATTAACTTCCCAGCATGTTTCTGGACTGTGGAGGAAACCTGAGATCTCAGAGGAGAAACCTGGGGAGAATATTCTAGCTCTGCTGTAACATCATACGGAGCAGGATGAAGACCTTAGAACTGCGAATCTGAGTTTTTCACTGATACACTTTCTAGGGGACAATGTAGATTGGAGTTGGGGATGCTTTTGGCTTTGGGCTCCAGCATCGGTGGAAAGGAAGTTAAGGTCCTTCCCAGAAAATACTGTTTGGAATATAAAGATGTGTAATAGGTAGTGCTATGTAATCGGCTATAAATGGCAGGGTCACATGACTCATTGAAATGTGTACATTACTGGAAACGTCGCCTCAGAGTTACATTATCTTTATGTACACACAATAGTCTGACCAGTTTGAATCAAGCAGACTAGACAAAGCCATTTTTTGTAATGTCCTCAGGTTCTGGGTTTGAGCCTGCACCATACTCCCACAGACCTGTAGTGCCCTTAGAACGAGATATGTTGACTGATCACTGTCAAATATGCAGTCATGGCTAAGACAGATGATGTGCAATTACTACAGGGTGTGTTCCCAGGGCTCTTCTGAACACTGCAATTGTTCATTTAGCCATATGTGAGAGCTCTTTGAGCTTTTGTAGCATTTCGTAGCAGGAATCAGGCAGCAAATCTTTTTCTAACGGCAATATTGGGCTGTGGGATCATTACCTTTAAAGGTTTTGGAGGGGGGCTCTAGTTGTATACACAATTAAATTTTGTCGGTGGACATGCCCTTTAGGAGAAATATGGTTTCCCAAACAAGTTAGGACAAGATGGACTTTGTGTCCTTTAAGGGTTTAGGTCCCACCATTTGTCCGTGTGTGTGCAGTTTTTGGAAAATCAAGAGGAAACACTGGAGAAAATGCAAAAAAAAAAAGTTTTTTTTTGCGTACCCATAGACTACTATTAAAGTGAGATTCTGATCCACGCATGTAGATACAAAATGGACCATATAGATTCGGAACGCAAATTATACAGTGGGAACTGATTCTTGCGATATCCATTATATTTAAAATAACGTTGAGATTCGGAAAACGGATTGCAACGCGCGTCGTGGGACCTAACCCTTAGTAGGTCTGGAATGTGCTGGTTTACACACCAGGAAGTTAAACTGTGCAACATTTGCTGCTGATGTCATTCATGCAGTTGTAAGCAGGAGAGGAATGTATTGTTTTGAAGGTAAGACTGCAGCCTTAACTATTACTTGCTTAATGTTACAGGAAAAGGCACTGAAAGGGCATGTAAAATATAGTATACTTGCCACGTGTCTGCAGATTGTTACGTTTTCATGCAAAACGTAATCTCTCGTCACCCACTGGAAACCTGCCTAGAAACCAGCCTCTCATTATGGTTTTAACCCCCTCAAACATTGCAATTCTGATCTCCTAGTTGGACCTTTTAATGTTGTTGTCTGTGTAAGTGAAGTTAGTGTTAATTGCCTGTGTCTGGTCATCTCTCTTGCCAGATGAAATCCAATTAGTTGCAACCTAATCCATCTCTGCCATCTGATTACAAGCTACTTGCTTGCAGTCTGATATTTATAAGCCCCCCCCCCCACACGCACACACACCCTGCATCTTCAGATATTAAAAAAAAAAGGAAAAAAAGTTCCAACTGTTTAATTTTGCAATGGATTACTGTAAATCACATTAGCTTTTCTCTAACGTCTTGGCTTAGTGCAGTTTTCACAATCTTATTAAAAGAAAGGCCTGTATCTCTAGGTGGATTGGTAAGAAGGGTTTGCTATTGGATGTACTGAATGATCACAAGAAAGATGGTATCTACCATTCCGAGCACTTTCATTAGTGGCTCAATGGGACCTTTTCTTGTGAGGTTCTATCTGTTTTTATTTACGTTTTATGTAATTGCATGTGTATATTTTACATACAGTAATAGCCTGAGCTGTAAAAACACAATGTAAAGTATATTAACAGTAAGATGGGCAGTTTGTTAATTGCACATCTCCTTATTTATGAGATGGTACAGACTGACGGTGTAACTTGGTTGAAATATGTGTTAGTGCATTTACTGACATCATCCTGTCAAACACTTACTATTATTAATTAAATGGCACCACGGCTTTAAAAGCTTGATTCTGTTTACCATGGGTTACCTAAAGGGAATTTTTGACTTCATTGCTGATTACCGTATATTTTCCCTTCAGTAGAAAGATTCCATTTGTTTAATATTAATGCCCTAGAGCTGAGAAGCGTTATTTTCAGTCCTTAAGAATGTACATAGGTTTTGAAGTATAATTACAATTCTGGGTCAGAGTTGGAAATTATTTATAATGCCGGTGCACCAAGTGGGTTTTCAGACTTCACACGGTACATAATATTTATAGTATCAGCCCTGCAGTGTTATTGCTATAATATTGAGAAGGGGGTTGGGGGCTGTAGCATTCTCTAGTTTTTGAGGATGTTTTTTTTTTTTGCTTTTGCCAGATGCAATGTTTGTTTTCATTTAGAATTTCTATTTTTTAGGTAGAGAAATCCTGAAATTCAATGTATGTTTAGAAGGAATGCTTGTTGGCTTATTTAAAGGGTACCTATACTGCCTACATTCAAACTTTTAAAAAAATCATACCTTACAAGTAAAATTTCCCACATCCTCCAGCACGTCTCTTTTCCAAATCCATCCTCCTGTTTTATAGGCTATGTTATAGTCATGCCTTTCTGAGATTAAGGGGGTTCACCTGTCAGTCAAGAACTGAATTGTAATATTCCTGTCTTTAACTGTAAACAGTACAGCTGCCTGACCTGATAACTAAATCTATACCCTCTAGCTGTCTTAGCAGGTTGTAGAACTAGAATATGTGACAAATCATCTTTGGATAGATCTTTAAACAGATAGTAGAAGATTGGAGAATAATTTTGCATTATATATTTAAAGGGCATGTCCACCCCCAAAACTATAATCCCCCCAACTACTGCCCCCACCATGTAGTGTAGTTTAATCCTTACCTCACCTCCCAACCCCAAACCGTCCTCCTGTAGTCCCCCCCCCAAAGTCCCAAAAACTGCCCACCAGGAGGCTAGCAGAGTCCATATAGGACTCTGCCTCCTACCTGGCCTCCGGGAGAAGTTTGGCATGCGTACTGCAGCCCTTCTCCCCCTCCCTCTCCGGATTCCCTCCCCCTAGCGTTAATCCCCTATAATGTAGTAATCCCCCTGGTCCCCCAGCCCCAACTGCATGATTTTTATTTTTAGAAAGCTCCCCAAACTCTTACTTACCTCTCCTCTTTCCTCCGCCGAAGTGAGCTGCCGGCAGCCGCGTCCGTGATTGGCTGCCGCTCAGCCAATCACAGATGCGACTGCCGGTCCCGCCCCTCTGCTTGCATTTCCTCGCAAGCAGAGGGCCGGGAGCGCAGCAGAGGAAAGAGGGGAGGTAAGTAGAGTTTGGGGGCTTTCAAAAATAAAACTATGCGGTTGGGGCTGGGGGCCTCATGGGGGGGGGGAATGCTATATTAAAAAATAGGTTTAAGGGTGTACATACCCTTTAAACACTTTAAGGACAATTATACTCTTAAAAAAAAAAAACACATCCCTTCCCCATTCAAGTATCCAGGGTGAGGACCTGAACCGCTGGGCACACCTTTTATCTCCACTTTATCTTTACTTATCTAAATATTCCTTTGGTCACTCTGATCTAACTCCACCTTCCCAACTGTCAGTGAGATGACCAATGGGAAGGTAAGATGCACTTCTTCCCATTGGCCGGATTGCTGAAAGCCTGCAAATGCATAAATAGACTAGAGCAGC
Source organism: Hymenochirus boettgeri (assembly GCA_019447015.1). Lineage (NCBI taxonomy): Eukaryota > Metazoa > Chordata > Amphibia > Anura > Pipidae > Hymenochirus > Hymenochirus boettgeri. The sequence goes on along the minus strand of CM033476.1, from coordinate 24,293,906 downwards.
GAAGTATCATTTTGGTAAGTATAACTGGTGATAGAAAGTGTACCTTGGAGTGAGGACTTGGCAGTTGAAGTCCTCCCCCTAGGTACATCAGGTTGTGAAAGCTGAATATAATTGCCCTTTCACTTACTTTAATTTCAATGTCGATTAAAGTTAAAATATATCTAAAACGCTGCAAAAGCAATTTCTCATATTTTAACTTGTGCCTTTATTCTCCTTTAAAAAGCAGGGGCACTGAATCAGAGCCGGGAGCGGTGAAAATAATAGACATTTTAAGCAATGTTCTGAGTATTGGGTAACTCTCTAATCTACAGCAGTTGAGGCAGAGATGTATTTAGATGGACACAATTGTATTTCATAATGATGCCTATAAACACATTATACATTCCATACATTATGGAACCCAGTGAGACAAAGGGGTTTGGTGAATATAGTAACCAATAAGAATAACTCACTGGCTTGCAGCCATCTTAAATAACCCATATGATTAGAGGGATGGTTTTGCTGCTTAGATCCCAACAGATGGGGTCCTGTTTCTAAATCTCCATTAAAGTAAAAATGGTAAAATAAATAAAATATTTCTGGTTTCCCCATTCCTTGCTATAGGAGCACAACATTGAAACACCCCATGGAGTTGTGCATGTGACCATGCGTGGAGCTGTTAGAGGGAATAGACCAGTGATCCTCACATACCATGACATTGGCCTAAACCGTAAGTCTTCTGTTTCTTCTATTGATGAGTGCCCTGATCTTCACCAAATATTGTGATAGTAAATAAAAGGGACAAACTGTGACTGCTCATCTGAATACATTTTCCAGTGTCCAATATCCATCTATTCCTCACCGTTTTTGTTTTTACGTTAAGTAATCCTCCAAAGCCCCCTCGACCACTGTGACCACACTGACCCCTGAGCAGGTGTCATTTTGGTGAAATAGCTTGACTTAAATGACTTAATATATATGCTCTACCCCCTTCCTCAGTCCAGGGCCTGGCCAATGGGAAGACTCTCTTCTTGCAGAGCACTGGGTTGCGCCCAAACTGAGGGAGTGGGCGGTGCTTGAGCAGATGTATTGCTCTACTTTCAGGATGCTGTTATATTGTTCCTTGCATACATTAGAAGGGAGATAGAGGGGTTTGGGAGTTAACATTAAATGTAATTTATTTAGGTAATGTTACATAATGATTTTTGCATATTTTTTTAATGCAGATAAATCGTGCTTTAACTCCTTCTTTAACTTTGACGATATGAATGAAATTACCCAGCATTTTGCTGTGTGCCACATTGATGCTCCTGGGCAGCAAGTAGGAGCCCCCGCATTTCCCACTGGGTAAGCTGTGAAATTCAGATTCAGTAGGACTGCAAATGTTAGTAACCAATGTATTAGCTGTGAAGATGTGTCCCGTGTAAAGATGTCTTTTCTGTTAATTATCCATCTCCTTTGTGGCTAGGAGGCTCATGGGATCGTTATCCTCTTCATTGGTGGAGATGTGCACTAATGCAGTTACAGCGATCCTACAATTAAACTTTGCTATTATTGTTTTAATGGCATTATTAAAGCTTGATTCTGATTTGTTACAGTTGGGGCCAATAATAAAGCCTAAATGATCACCCGGCCTGATATCAGGATGCACTAACCTTTCCCAAACCTATTTTCTACAAAAAGCCTTAAGGTGCCTAAAGACATGTGACTTCCATGGCACATTCACGTCCGATTCCATGGGGAAGTAGGAACGAGCGTTACGTATATACTTTATAGGGGCAGATTGTTCTTTGTCTAGGGGACGATCATATTGGCTCCCTCTACTAAGGTATATGTAAATATTCTCCCCAGAACCATCACCCACAATGCATTCTGGGGGTAGTTTGTCTGCATCGTTTTCTGACCTTTTTGGCCCCCACACCTTGCCGATACTTGGCTAATCCCGGCCCTGTATTGTGTGGCCATATGACCTTAACATTACTGATTAAAATGTGAGGAACAAATGCTTTTCGGTGAGGGTCTTTAATAGCAATGTGAATATAACAAGAATGCTTACAGGTGGGGTAAAGTATTGGGTTCTCATCTCCTAGGTACCAGTACCCTACCATGGATGAACTGGCTGAAATGCGCCTGCAGTTATAACACATCTAAAGTAAGTAAACTAAACGTGTTTATATCTTTTAATGATGCAGTGAAATCTTATTACTTATGTAGCAGGATGACCAGTGTGAGCCGGCTGGTAAATGGATTTGGATATCACAACACCATGCACATGTTAGGCACTGTATATTACCAATCAAACGTTTGGCACTATTACAGTAAATTGGTTTCAGGGCACCTAAGGGTAAGGGTAAGCTAGGTTAGCTTAGAGTAACAAGGGTTTCTTAGGGTCAGGGTAAGTTAGGTTAGCTTAGAGTAACAAGGGTTTCTTAGGGTAAGTGTAAGCTAGGTTAGCTTAGAGTACCAAGGGTTTCTTAGGGTAAGTGTAAGCTAGGTTAGCTTAGAGTAACAAGGGTTTCTTAGGGTAAGGGAGTAGGTAGTATTAGAGTAACAAGGTTTCTTAGGGTAAGGGTAAGCTAGGTTAGCTTAGAGTAACAAGGGTTTTTAGGGTAAGGTAAGTAGGTTAGCTTAGAGTAACAAGGGTTTCTTAGGGTAAGGGTAAGTTAGGTTAGCTTAGAGTAACAAGGGTTTCTTAGGGTAAGTTAGGTTAGCTTAGAGTAACAAGGGTTTCTTAGGGTAAGGGTAAGCTAGGTTAGCTTAGAGTAACAAGGGTTTCTTAGGGTAAGGGTAAGTTAGGGGTAAAATAAAAGTTTGCTGTCTTGCGTTTAAAACTAGTCCCGCTTGTCAGTAGAAGTGTTGGTTAAAAGGTTAATATTTCCTGCTTCTGTTTAGCTCCTGTGCAAATTGATAGCACAATGCCTATGCCTCTGTGTTGAGATCATGTGTTCAGTTGGTGCAGTATGCCAGCATTCATGCAGGATCTATGGCATACAGCACCGGTCCCAGTAGTAGGTCTGGAATGTACAGGCTTACATGACATTACAGAGAGTGCTGGTAACATCACTCGAGCAATTGGAAGAAAGAAAAGTTAACATTTTTAGTTCCATAGATTCTGACAGGATGAGCTGTCATCTCGGATTTCTCAGCAGCCTTTTACTTTACCCCAACTTGTTGAGTGAGAACAATTAATTTGAAAGGAAATATATATCAAATAAATGTCTATATGTTGTTTTTTTAGCCTTAGAAGCGTTATTGGGATCGGAGTTGGAGCTGGTGCCTACATATTGGCAAGGTTTGCAGTAAGTATTATTTAAATAGATTAAAATGACCCATAATAGTAAAAAAAAGCAAAAAATATATATGCTTTGACTTCTCTGAAGGCTATTGTTTGTCTATGTCAAGCCTTCAGAGAATTTAAGGTATATCTATAGATATATGTTCAGGTTTGTATATGGTTCGTTTTCTGACAATGCTGTCTCATCCACTAGTTAACTGCGAGTTATTAATTGACCGAGATATTTTTAGCAAAATATATTTACTGCTGAAAGATTAAATGACATAGTAAGAAAGCATTAACCTATGCACACTCTGTGTTTCACAGGTTCATAGGGTTGAAAAAAGACAAGTCCATCAAATTCAATCCTTCCACAAACACCCCCAAAAAAGCTGTCTCATCCACAAGAATTTTGCATGTCCACCAGTACACCAAACTAGACAAGTACACAACCAAACACACATGCCCACACTAGATGCAGTCACCAGCTGTAACCCTGGATATTCTGCCTATCCGAGAGTACATCCAAGCCTCCTTTGAATGTGATTAAAAATTTAGCTGATAAAACATTTTCACGCAGAGCAAGAAAGAGGATCCTAGAAATTAAAGAAATGATGTCTTGGGTTCGATTATAATACTGGAATTAAAACTACTTTAATCATGTATGCTGCACCAGGGATTGCTTTTCTGTGTTCCGGGGGCTCTTAAGCTGCTACATACAGTGTCTCTTGATAGTTAGCAAGGCAATTTGGGAGTTTAATGACATCAGTTTCAAGGTTAAAAGGTTTCTATATTCTAAAAAAAAAGAATTTAGATACAGCAAGTACCGTATGTTTCGTATGTAAAATCTAAGGCTGTAGATTCTGAGAAATCATCATTTGAAATCACAGCATTTACAGGGAAAGACCTGTCATCCCAGAAGCAGAAATTACAATATGTTCCCCATCCCTAAACATACTAGGATCTTTGCCTGCCTGTGAGCACACTTTCTGTAACCATTAGGAGAATCTGCAGAGAAAAGAAGGCAGGGGGGGTGGAGGGGGAGAGGTGTAAGCAGAGCAGTGTCCATGGTGAGGCTGAGCAGAACTACACAGACACTACAAGGAGGCAGCGAGTAAGGGAGGTGGGGCAATTACGAGCACTCACTAAACATTAATAATTTAATGACAAAGCAAGCTCAGATAAATATTTAAGTTCCACCGTTTTACTTCCCTCAAATTGTAGTTTCAGATAATGTAAAGTTGTTTGAGTGAGTATAGAGAACCTTTAAACACTGTCTGTAGCTACTGCACATAGCAGACAGTCCCCAATAATACATTTTCTTTGTGTTGAGGGTCATTTTGAGTTTTAATAGTTTGAGAGCAAATCCTGTCAACTTGTTTCCCAGCTTAACCACCCAGATTTAACAGAGGGTCTCGTACTTATGAACATCGATCCTTGTGCAAAAGGCTGGATTGACTGGGCTGCATCCAAGGTTAGTGTGTGTGAATGAATATTATTCTTGCAGAGAGTTGAATTGCTGTATGTATAATAGTATTTATAAAGTGCCACTTGGTACGCAGCGCTGTACATTAAAAATACAGATTATACAAACAAGGGGATAAGTGAAAGCAATAATACAATATTACATTAAAAATCAAAATCCTACTGTTACACACAGTCAGCCTGGGCTCTGTATTTCTGACAATCGGGAATAGCAGTAACACTGATATTTTGCCAGTCCATAGAAGACAGGAATAAACCCAAATGAATGGCCTGCCCAATCACTGGGTCTGACTAATTTTGACTTAAAACCATTGTCTCCAATAGCGAAGTGAGCTGAATAATCGATCCCTATGAATAGTACAAGGGTGTGTCCCAATCCTGACATTTAACCATCACCATTACTGGGACTTTCTTTATTCCGAAGTTCTGAAACTCCCTGTCTGCTCTGTACATTTGTTGATCACATTCTTGGAAGCCTCCAGTTTCAGGTCTTTGCACAGTTTCCTATTTAGGGATCAGAGAATGTAAAAGGTTTGGCTAAGTGTGTAGGTCTTGGCAACATTAGGAAAAACAAAAATGTTCTATTGTGATGTTGCACAATACGAATTGTAGATGTAGAAATGGACCTTGACATTGTTGCCAGGGAGTTTCCATTTCTTTAATTGCTTCTTTCACTGTCCCAAATTCACTAACATGACATTACAGAACTGTAGAGGATTCAAAGAAGGACAAAAGGGAATCGATGAGCTCAGAGTGGACACAATAAAGACATATACACTGGGAAATGTTTACTGTATAGAAATATATAAAGGGGTCTTGGAATGTGCTCTGTAAGTTCACTTTATATTAACAAAGCCTTTTGTGTATTGTAGCTTTCATTGTGGACAAGCAATATAGTCGACGTAGTACTGGCCCATCTTTTTGGCTACGTAAGTAATAGCTGCCAAATAATGTGTACCAAAAATACCATGTAGGTGATTTGTAGATTAAAGGAAGGCTATACTGATTATTACATCATTTGTTTTATTATAATCTATATTTATGTGGTATATAGGAGAGAGTTCTCCTAACTCCTGTCGTTGCCAGTGGTGAGCTGTGAAAGATATCGCTCATGCAGCAGTAGACAGCTCCTCTCACCAACACCCCCCACCCCACCCCATCATGTGATAGACCACCCATCTATAGCACATCTTTGTTACAAAAGGAGAGGGTGGATGGGAAGTGTATAAGGTAGGAGTATACGCTCATGGCAGGAGGTAGGAGTACTTTCCCCCACAGACATTTAGATTTTACTTAAACCAAAAAGTAAATTACCTTTATTAACCGTATTTATTGTCCTGCGGTGGTTTTATGTAATGCTGACACCTCAATATATCATTATCTGAGTGGTCGATTATGTGCTGTCTATTATTTATTATTGATGGTAATTGTCTTTATATCCTATGGACAGGATGAGCTGCAGTCCAATCTGGATCTGATCCAGACCTACCGACTACACATCGCCCAAGACATAAACCAAGAAAATCTGCAGCTATTTGTGAACTCCTACAACAGGTTTGGAACTTCCAAAAACTTGCCAATTTACTACAGGAAGTATTAATGACGGATTTGTGTTGTACCTCCAACATTTTACCTTTCTCAATAGGAAGTGCACAGTGGTACCTTTCCCTTTAAGATTGCTGTTGTATCTCCATAGTCATGTGCAATCAGCCACAGGGTCGCTTTTTTCTTTCCATGATAACCCTATTGTCCTGGCTAATTTGAAGAGGCATATACATATTTAATGGGTAACCGTATGGTGTACACACAAAGGTACAAAAGTATTTGCATTTTTCCTTTTGTATAACCTTAAAATCGATCCAACGCTGACCCTATTAGCTCGAGCCACAATCAACACACTAGAGTAATTGGTCCATTTGCCCTTCTACCAACGGATAAGGCCTGCGCCATTGCAAATTTAGGATTTAAAAAAAAAACATGTCCTGATGTCATCAGAAAGGGACACCTCCAGTGATGTCTGTAAGGTCTGGGGAATCCTCCATCTTTCCTGCACGCAATCCTTATAACTTGATTGCAGCTGCAACATTGGATTGATTTCAAAGTAATATAAAGGCCTTTATATGAAGTTTATTATAAATTGATCCAATATGGTTTTGTGTCTTCCCTTTTCCAAAGTGTAATTTAAACCATCTCAAAGGGTATATAAGAAATCCAAAATAAAAGTGTGTAGTAAAGAGCAACCAAAAACTCAGACAACCCCACAGGTATTGCTATAAACAAACGTGCATTTATTGTGCACACCGCGTGTGCACGTTTGTTTATAGCAATACCTGTGGGGTTGTCTGAGTTTTTGGTTGCTCTTTACTACACACTTTTATTTTGGATTTATGTCCAGGAACAGACATCGGGGCAAACAAAGTCTATAGGAGATGTGGTGAGCTGAATTGCATTTATATAAGAAATCCAACAACATGGCACCACACACTTTTATTGGCAGCCACACTGAATATATATAGAACCTGTTCTATGAAACCCAAAGCCCTTGAGCTCTATCACCTTGGGATGTATACAGTCACACCCTTTTTTTCTTATCTTTTTTTTTTTGGGGGGGGGGGGAACTTTATTGTGAAAGCTAATAATTGCAGATTCAGGGATTATTCTGGGTGGATGCGGTTCTTACCGGTTCAGAATTCCTCCGTCAAAACTGCTATTTATAGGGTGTTTTTGTTTTGTATTCTGCAGCCGTAAGGACCTGGAAATTGAAAGACCTGTTTTTGGTTCCAGCGAAATCGCAAACACTGTCAAGTAAGTTATTTCAAATAATATTGGGATGGGAGAAAATAAGCAGATCTAAAAATTGCAACATAACCCTAATTTGTGATCATTATAGATTTCTTTGCCTGATGGTAAACTGTGTGGTGTAACCAGTTAACTATAGAATGTTTGTACTACTTTGGAACAAGCAGTGGTCTGAATTACAATGTTTATTAAAAGAAAACAGAACCCAAAAAAACTACTTTTTCTGCCCCTGAATTTGGTTGTGAAAGGCTGCGGTTGGTAGGAGCAATTATCCCTGCCTCCTTTTTTCCTTTAAAGAAATAGTTCTCTACCAAAGTGAACTATTCTTTTAATGCATTGATTGAAGCCCAGGAGGATAAGGAGCTGTGCCTTACCTCCAGCTCTTCAATCGATGCAAGTGGAGCCAGGAAAGAAGGTAGAGCAAGCTTACCTGTTGCACGATCCTCCGCAGCAGCACTGACAGGTCCCAACCGCTTCCAGGTTCTGTACAGCTATAGCACGCATGCATGATATTGTGCGCTATAGTTAAACAGAACCTGGAAACGGTAGTGAATTTCAGTGCTGCTGCGGAAGATTGCGTAACAGGTAAGTTTGCTCTACCTTCATTCCTGGCTCCACTTGCATTGATTGAAGAACGGAAAGTAAGGCATAGCTCCTTATCCTCCCGGTCTCCAATCAATGCATTAAAGGAAAGTTTACTTTGGGAGTGAACTGTTCCTTTAATATAAAAGTATTTTATTTTAGATGTTTTGTCATGATGTTGACTTGTCTTTTAACAATATTTTTAAAGGGTATCCCCACTCATATTATCAACTTTTTGGAACTCTCTTTTCTATTGAGGAGCTGTGTCTTACCTCCCGTTCTTCAATAGAACAATCAGGAGCCAGAAGAGAAGGGAAAAAATTTGCTCGCTCGCTCCCCTGGTGCGTGGTCTGACAGGTCCCGACGGGCTCTGTCTCCTATGCGCCTATATCACTGAAGGTAAGGCACAGCTCCTTTACCTCCCGTTCTTCAATAGAACATAGTTCCAAAAAGTTGATATAATGAGTGGAGATACCCTTTAATTTAAGTCAGCCAGACTCTGGGTTGCATGCACAGGTTACAACACTTCAAAATCTAATATCTTTCTAATTAAAGCACAACAGGAGGTAGGAATACTTGCCTCCGACATAATCATAGAGCATGGGGAGGGATTTTAAGGGATTAGTGGTTCTATAAAGGGGTTTTACATAATACATGTTTTGTTGTCATTAGACAACATAGAATTTGTAGGATAGTTTTCAAAAACAAACTCTGTCTTGCTTTACAGGTGTCCTGTGCTGTTGGTGGTTGGTGATAACTCTCCAGCAGTTGACCCAGTGGTGTGTACTTTATTATGTATTTTAATTATTTCCTGTAGTTGTCATATAGTGAATTCAACATGATAATAAATTGCCTTGTTGTTTTGCTTTGTAAAGCATTTCTGAACGGGTCATTCAAACACAATTGTCGCTAAACTTAACTTTACCAGTAATTCTTCTAACCTTACCCAGCACGATCCTTCACTCTGCCTTTGCTCTCTACTCTGCAGCTTCCGGTCCTGGCAGTCAGTCAAATCCATGACGTCATGGCCAATGGGTGACTGACATTCCCAAAGCTCCAGAAGAGAAGCCTCCTCTGTTGCTGTGCGGAACATAACATGTACAGCAGCAGAGGAGGCTTCTACCAGCTTGCAAGGGATCGGACTGTGTACCGTATATACTCCAGTATAAACCGAGATTTTCAGGCTAAAAAAATAGCCTGAAAACCGAGTCTCGGTTTATACTCGAATCAAAGACTTACCTGCTCCGGGGGCCGCACACTCAGCATCCTCTGCTGACTGACGTCACTACTCAGCGCCAGGAAGTGAGGCCGGCGCCAAGTAGTGACGTCAGCCACTGTGGGGATTCAGAAGGGGGGAAGGCACAGTAATTCCTGCAGTGGCTATTCTCTGCCACTGCAGATGTTTGGAAACTACAACTCCCAGCAACTAAAGCATGCTAGGAGTTGGTAGAGTTAGTTAGAGTAGTTTCCAAACATCTGGAGTGCCATGGAATTAGGCTTTAGTTGCCTTTTAAATGGACATAAGAATTCCCATACAGTAATAGCCAAATACAGTTTGGCTATTACTGTATGGGACTTCTCATGTTCATTTAAAGGGCAACTAAAGCCTAAAAACAATACAGAATCAGAAGGAGAATGAGGCTTAAGTTGCCCTTTAAATGGACAGCAGAATTCCCATACAGCAATAGACATACTGGATTTGGCTATTATTATATGGGACTACTGTATGGGAATTCTGCTGTCCATTTAAAGGGCAACTAAAGCCTCAAAACAATATAGAATCAGAAGGCAGTAGTGGTCATAATTTCTACCCTCAGTTTATAATCGAGTCAATCACTTTTACTCCCTTTTAGAGGTAAAAGTGGGTGCCTCTGTTTATACTCTGGTTGGTTTATACTCGAGTATATGCGGTAAGTAAAGTTGGAAGTATTTTTGATAAACGTATAGCAAAAATTGGGTTTCAATCATCTTTTTGTTGTAGCTTTTTAAGAAATATAGCAAAAGCTTTAAAGGACAACTATAGTTTTGGTGCTCTGTCCTAGGGCATAATATAGCTCTGCAATAATAGCTTTTGCTGATTGGATAAATTACAGACTGGGGGGTGGTGGAGCTTGGACAATGTAGTTGTCCTTTTAACTGTTATCAATTAATATTATTAGCATTATTATTAGTAGTATAAATAATATTATTATTTCTTATTATCCAACATCTTGCGTGGTGCTTTACAATGACATAATATAAGGGTAGTACATATAATACAAAGCCTTACCTTTTGACCCTGGGATTATTTTATTTCTGTTGATATTCTCCTAATAACGTTCACCCCAGTGGGTTTGAACTATCATTTCTTTTGGGACTTGAAAATGCTTCTTCTAACTCCCATAGACTGTTTGTTTTTAGTCTTCAAACTAGCAAATGTTTATTAGACAATGGGTGTTACTGTATTGCTGTAGTTTCATAGTTATTTTGGGTTAAGAAAGATACAAGTCCATTACTTTCAATCCTTTAATGGAAAACTCTTCAATGCCATTTAAACCGAGAACAACAGTCAATAATCGTTGGCCAGAGCGACTGTGTATTTAGCTGTTGGTTTAGTGACCATGACACTGGACTGTTCATTTAGTTTGTTTTTGCCCAGTGGTTAAATGTTTAACAAAACTTTCCTGTATGTAAACCTAGGTTGAATGTAACTCCAGACTAGATCCAACACGGACAACGCTCCTCAAGGTGATGTAGAACATTCGTAATAATGTTTCACCCTCTGTCTTCAGTTACCGTTTAAACATTCTGGATAGTTCGAAGTTAGTCAATAAGCTGAAAGAACATGTTTTGTCTGTTTGTGCTTGTGATGTGACACTTTACACTTTTAGTAAACTTCCCACCTGGTTCTGCTATTATTTACAGGGAGGTGGAAGACCATACTCCCACCTCTGGTACTTGCATAGTTAAGTTGTAAGAAGCTACCAAACCAGCCCCCCCCGCTTCCAACCATGTGCCCCCTTCCCTGCGTCTGTGCCCACAGCACTATTCTCTTTTTCTATGTGGATGCGCACATTAATTTGTGTTGCTTGTTGGTTCTTACCAGCGACATTTTGCAGGCAGATTACAACGATGTTACAGCTGTAATGTCAATTGTAAAGTGAAAGGGAAATGTGGTTCAGGGAACGTCACTGGTAAGTTCTATCCGTGTATGGGCATCTTACCAGGTGTTAAAGGATTTGACCCCTTTTTCAAAACCTTAGTTAATTTGTCTCATCTTTACTAGAAGTTACCCCTTCTAGTGGTGAATCAAGTTTACTTTTATTCCTTTGTAGAGATCCTTTGCCTATTTGTTTTTTTAGAAGCAAAGTCTATTTTTACCAGTAGATGGAGTTAGAGGCTTTACTTACATTCCGTGTCTACAGAGATTTAAAGGACAATTCCACCCTCATAAGAACATCGTTTAGAAAGAATGGCCTCTTTAAAATATGTTGATATATCATAGTTTGTCCTATGAATTCATTACTTCTGGATGCCTCATGGAAACTGAGCAATTTAGAAACCTGTACTGAGCCTGGGCATGCTCAGAAGAGGCAGACAGGGGATTAACATTCAGTCATTGGCTGTGATGTCAACTTTCAAATCCATAACTGACAGTTGCTAACTGAAAGAACCAGGAAGCAGAAACAGGACATTGCGCAGACATTGAGCAGGATTTCAGTTTAGACTTATATATTTCAGATTTCAAACTATTACTGTTTTGGAGGGTGATTTACCTGTATGTAAGTTTTCATTTTGGGTCTGGACTTGCCCTTTAAGGAGAACTGTAGTGTGTATAAAGTTTTTTTTTTTTTTTTTAAAGTAAAAATGAAAAGTACCTAGGACAGGGAGGTTGGACTGGTTATTCCTACCTCTCAATATTGTTTCTGTGAAGAGCTCCAGCACAAAGAAAACTGCTTCTGCCTGGCTTCAGCACTATGTTTAAAACAGGAAAGTCCAGGACTAACCTGGCAGTTGAAATGATAAAGGGTGGTTGGAATAATCAACCCTACCTCCCTGCCACAGGTACTTTTAGTTGTAGCAAAAAGATGCTTTTATAAAGTTTTTGTTTTCTTTTAATTTAGTTTACATGCAAATGTGTATTTTCACCAGCACCGGTAACTATATATTTATTTATTTTGCAACCTTTTCTAGATGGCAGACTGTGGTGGATTACCTCAAGCAGTCCAGGTATGTATGTCATATATAATTGCTAAAGGATAATTATACATATGCAATAACAGACTGCTTTCTGGCAGTAACTAACCGTATTCAAGCTCCTCCCAACTTCATAAACAGAGAATCGTCCATGTCAAAGACCATGGGAGGAGCCAGAAAGAAGTTGGTTAGTGCTTGAGTATAATTCTTCTTTATAATAGAAGACACAGTAAACTTAATTCTAATTTCGATACATACTGTTCTAGATCAATTTAATATGAAGTTTTGAAACAAATAATAAAGATATATGGAATTTACTTTACAGCCTGGAAAGCTTGCAGAAGCCATCAAATACTTTGTTCAAGGAATGGGTTACAGTAAGTTTTGATTTATTTTTCTCTTAACCAGACAGATAAGATGTAGGGGTATTTCTGTGCATGGTTCATATATATTTCTTGAGGATGTATTCCTCCTGCTAATTTACACAAACTAAATATATTACAAAAGAAAATAGCTATTGTTACAAAACATACAAAGGTAATTCATACCTTAAAAGCAATGAGATCATTGATGATGACTCACTTCCTGTTTCCCATGGTCCTTTGCAGCTAGGGACGTCAAGCCCATTCAAGTCTAAGAGGTTGGTGCCAAATAACGATTTGGCTGACTGAATGGTTTTACCAGCATCAAAGGAGCATGGGAAAAAGCATGGGAAAAAGCTGTAGTAGTATAGTAGTATAAAGCTTTAGGTCCTCTTTACTTGGAAAATCACTTGAACTTACTGTAAGTTATTATTAGACCTTGCTTATTCTCTAAAATAAAGAAGCATAACATACTCTATACACATTGAAGCGTTTCGGGCATAATATGGGGTAATGATCTTAGAAACTTCCATCTTGTTAAAATCCAGTGCTCTGTGTCATGTATAGTAAACGCGTTACTTGGGGTCCGCTAATTGGTTTTCTGTGTGTGTGTTCTTCTCTTGTTTATTTGCAAATACCCACAGTTCCACATGTTCAGCTTAGTCATCTGAGCAGCGAATCAGGTATATGTAGTACATTGATTGTAGGCCTTGTGTCTGCGTTCTGTAGTCACCCTGACCTTTCATTACATAGAGTGAATAGATATTCGATGTTGTAAGCTGTGCTTCCTTTATTCATTGCAGTGTGACTTTATTTTCTGCATGGGGTAAAATTCTGGGGCATGTTGGGATACAAGTCTGTCATACATGTGTGATGTGATTTGGATGCTTTTTACCATGTGGCATGCACAGAAGGTAGATATTTTCGTTTTTAAAGCTATCACCCCTAAAAGACCTGAAGAGTTGTTAGCCTTGCAGCACATGGACAACATCAGGTCTAAAGACAAATTTTGTATGAACACAACACTGCACAACTCTGTGTTAGAGAATTGCTCTGAGCAGTGCATGCTGGTATGCCAAAACTGTTTGTATTGATGCTTGTTTGGCCTAGACACATTTATATCCTGGTATCCCATTTGACTTGCCTTGCCCAATGATGTGCATCGGTTTTATGAAAATCAATAGAAGTGGATGACAATTTACAAAGTGGGAGGTTGTTCAACCATTTATTACATTTTTATTGTGCCTTTAGTTGAACTTTAAATGAAACTTTGTTTTCTATTGTAGTGCCAACTGCCAGCATGACCAGACTAGTACGTTCCCGCACTCATTCTGCCTCGAGCAGCACATCCATGGAAATTCCCCGCAGCCGATCTCATACCAGCAGTGCACAGTTCCAGTCTGCCTCCAACAACTCCCTGACAGAGCGAGTCCGGGAAACGCAGCAAACCATTGAATTGTCCTGCTAAGTTCCTCTGCTTTAAAATTTGTATTGGTTACACAAGAGACACATCCAGATACGAAAGTTCCGCAATGGCGGGAACAGATCTCTCCATTCCATGGTGTTAAACTATCCGTGTGTTCTTCTTGCATGACCAAGTTATAGAATAATCCCTGTTTGTTTGGACTTTACATGTTAATTTATTTCTACTCCAATAACAAAACATTAACGGTTTCCAGTTCTCTGATCTTGTTAACTGAAAGGACAACTGTATTGTCTAAGCTCCGCCCCCACCTCAGTCTGGGATCTATCCAATGGGAAGAAGCACTTCTTGCAGAACATGTCTTCCCATTGGTAAGGCCCTGGGCAAAAAGAGGGTGGATAAACAGCCATACACTTGTCCTTGAATCGGTGCAGCAGACTAAGGTGAATTTGTTGTGTTTTCCTGTCTCCTTGGCTCTTTGTATAAAAGCACTTAATGCATTTCTGGTTTTATAGCAAGGGGCTCATATATATTGTATAGAAAGTTAGTGTTCGTTGCTATAGAGATGTGTTCTATAGAATAAAAGGCTTCTGGTCGTATTAGCTGGTTTTAGTCTAGACGCACTTGTTCTATACTGTAGTTTCAGTCCTGCATCAACACTTTATTAGACACTGCCAAACAGATATATGTATTAGAGCCACTTACAGTATGAAAAATGAAGGTGAATAAATAGCTGCCTCTTTAAAATGATAGCAAATTATTTGAGGTTTGTTGTGTTAAATTTTTGTTCTAGTTTGTGGATATGATCTGGGGTATATATTTAAACTGAAAGTTTGTTTTGCGGTTTTGTTTGTTTTTGTTATGTTTGCACTTATTGTGTGTCATATATACGCAGTTTCTTCCAAATGGCACTACGAAATGTTTGGACCAGGCGTTAATTACAAATGCAGCTTAGGTTTTAATACCCAAGTGTGTTTTCTTTCCTCTTTATATTAATGTAAGAGCGCAATATCCAGGGACCCTCCATTTTTACATTCTCCAACCAGAAGAGTAAAGAGTAAATCCTGGGTTAATAGTTATATACTCCTAATAACTTGATGGGGACCCCCATCTTTCATATCCAGGAACAAGTATAACAGGTGTTTTCCCTGTGGGTAGAGGATATTGTGTTTTAGGTTGTCAATACTGGACACAGCAGTTTTGGTATTTCAGGCTTTTAGTGTTGAAGCTGTTCCAACACCCAATGCAATTTACAGATGATCAGTAGCTGCTTATTGGGACGGGGTCAGGTGCCTCTATATTAAATCAATTGTAGTAAAACAGTTAAAAAGGGACTAATATAACATGTTTTTCACAAAGGGTTATTTACTGTAGTCTGGTAGAATGTTTCCTGAATATCAATGTTTCTTGAATAACAATTAATACTGTTACAACTTTCCTACTGTCTAATTGATTACATATAGGAAATCTGTTTTCATTTTGAGTTACTTTTTACTTGCTAATAAATAAAGCTGTGAAATGTTTCCCTATTACT
The DNA here is from genome assembly GCA_019447015.1 of Hymenochirus boettgeri. Classification (NCBI taxonomy): domain Eukaryota; kingdom Metazoa; phylum Chordata; class Amphibia; order Anura; family Pipidae; genus Hymenochirus; species Hymenochirus boettgeri. Next base: position 24,278,292 of record CM033476.1, on the reverse strand, counting down.
GCTTATTTTCTTTACTTCAATAAATAATAGTAATGTAAAATTAAAGGGCACCTCCCCCAACTGCTATTTCACCCGTTCATTATATGCATTTGTAACCAGATGTTTGATGATAATTTCTGTTTTCTGGCAAAGGAATATGAATCCTCCCTCTGCTCAATGAGCTTATTATTAGCTTGAGCATGTGCAGGGGAAACAGCAGTCCATTAGTGTCTATGATATCAGCAGACAGGCTTGATTGACTGCAAAGAGGGTGGAGCCAGCTTACTCTGCCACAATAAAGACAATAAGCTTTAAATATCTGGCTAGATACATCCAATAAAGTGCTAAATATATCAATTGAGGTTGATGGCAAGTAATGGACAAGTGACCATTTTTTGAGTTAAGGGTGGACATGCCCTTTAAATTAAAAAGATTTACCTTTCGGAGAGGATAATCTGCTATCCAGCACCCAGTATTATTATCTTAAAGGGTCACTAAACTCTAAAATCAATGTTTCTTTGAAAATACTGTATTATTCATATGGAGATAGGAGCACTTGTTCCTATCTCTTATTTTAACTTACCAGCTGTGATAATCAGCAATAAAGTTAGCCGCTGCTGCTCTGCTGTAGTCTTCCTCTTCCTGCTCCTCTGGGTGCTAATACACAATGCACCTGTGTTAAATCAGAAGCTGTGTTGATGAAGGGGGAAAGAGAGGCTAACAGATACTGCTAACTTTTATGCTGATTATCACGCCTATTGAGTTAAAACGGAGCAATTGCTCCTATCTCCATAAGAATAATAGAGCCGTTTTATGAGAGCTTTGAGTGTCAAAACTCTCCAAGGCTTCCGGGTTCAGTCTGTTATGGAGGGGCTCACTAACCTAGGGGAGACACATACTTGTGAATATTTAAAGGGCATGTCCACCCCCAAAACTCAAATTTAACCCCATACTGGCCCCACTCTGTAGTGTACAAAAATCCTTACCTTACATCCCAGCTCCTTATGGTTGCCATGTTGTGCCCCTCCAACCCAGGAAAATTGTAGTGTAGAAGCTCCCAGTGACTCATCCTGCGCTTGTCTCTACCTCAACCTCAACAAGGTTGAGGCATGCGCAGGAGAGTCCTCTCCCCCCCCCTCTCCCTCCCGTTTTCTTCTCCCTCCCCCTAGTGTAAATTCCCCATGATATATGATATATGATATATATTGATCCCCCAGCCACAACGCCGTAACAGATTTCAAAGAAAGTGCCCCGATAGTTAGTTACCTTCCCTCCATCTCCGGTTCTGAGCAGCCGGCAGCCGCGTCCCTGATGGCTGCCCCTCAGCCAATCAGGGACGCGGCTGCCGGTCCCGCCCCCTGCTTGCATTTCCGTGCAAGCAGAGGGACTGGAGACTGCCGCGGAGGATGGAGGGAAGGTAAGTACATATCGGGGCACTTTCTAAAAAATTTATTACAGCGGTTGGGGCTGGGGGATCAATATGTATAACATATAAAAAGTTAAAAAAAGGGGTGGACATGCCCTTTAAAGGACAACTCCACCCTCATAAGAACATCTTTTAGAAAGAATTGCCTCTTTAAAATGTGTTGATATTGTTGATTTGTGTCCTATGAATTCATTACTGTATGCCTGCTATGCTTCTGGATGCCTCATGGAAACTGAGCAATTTAGAAACCTGTACTGAGCCTGTACTGAGCCTGGGCATGCTCAGAAGAGGCAGACGGGATTAACATTCAGCCATTGGCTGTGATGTCAACTGTCAAATCCATAACTGACAGTTACTAACTGGAAGAACCAGGAAGCAGAAACAGGGGAAACAGGACATTGTGCAGGATTTCAGGTTAGACTTATAAATTTCACATTTCAAACTATTACCGTTTAGGGTTTTGGGGGGGGGGGGTGATGTACCTGTATGTAGGTTTTCGTTTCAGGGCTGGACTTGCCCTTTAAGCGTAGCCATGGCTGAAGGAAATAAGCAGTCCTGGACATTCTCCCTATACTCTACATAGAATGCTCCGGAACTGCGTGTAGAGGGATCTTTGAAAATAACAGTATCTTAAGGGCTAGGCACATGCAAGAATTGCGCAACGCAGCGGAACTGTGCGCTACCCTGTGCGTGCTCTGCAATTCCTTTGATGTAACCCTATCTCATCACATGCAATGGGCAACAAAAATGGTGATTGTGTTTCCGGCGAAAATGGCCGGCAGGGCAGCGGAGGTTGTGGGTCCATCCCCAGCCTCTTCCATTGGTGAGCGATGTGCTGACATAGCGCACGCCACAATGATCCAATAAAATTTATTGCTGCCAAACTTAAATTTGCTAACACGGAATACTGTTAAATAACCAGAGAAATCTGAAATATTGTATTGGGTAACAAACTTTACCAAATGAGGGGCCACTTAGTCGTACAAATCACGCTGTGCAAAGCTAAATCGGCTTTGGCAATTCATGTGCTGGAGGTTGCTATCTGAATTGTTATGAAAATAAAACAAAATGTTCTTTCCATGACCTTAGAAAGCTTATGCAATTTGATTAATCCATGACACACACTGGCTGGGCTGCTTAGGTCCCTATCAAACACTCCTACATCTCCTTCCTTCACATAACAATGTCTGGCCCCTTTGCACGTCACTGATACAGGTGTTGGTGTAGGATAAGCGTTCATAGTCTTCCTACACGGGTCTCACTCCTGTACACAGTAGATAATTCACTTATATTTCATCTCTGAAACTGTCAACATCCTCTACATTGCATCTCAACGAGCTCTGACCACAGCAGGGCTTTCAGATGGAAATATGTTCCTACGGTAAGTTCTTTTTACTTCTGCTTGTGTTTTTCTCTGTATTAAAGGAGATATGTCCTAACCGTGGTATTGTAACTGTCCAAGGGAATGTGGCGATTTGGTTTTCATTTTTGCTTTTTTCTAATTTCATTTGTAAACGTTACACGGAACCTTATTGTGAATAAAAGTTGCGCTGGGAGACTTTTTTTATTTACTTTTTGTCTATTTAAAGGGAATCCTTATAACCTACATTTCCATTGGCTTATAACCTAAATATTTCAGATTTAAACCGATTGCTATTTCCTTACAGACACGCGCCACTTTCTGTCCTCCCAGTAAACCAGTGGCATAACTAGGAATCCCTGGGCCCCCAGCAAAACTATTATAGGGCCCCGCTAGGCTTCATGTGGTTTTCTGTGGTGGGCCTGTATCTGTTAAGGGGGGTTTGGGGGGGCCTGCAACTTTGTATCCCTCCCTAATGGGTTCTACTGTATTTTGGTGAGGACATCACATAGAAACCTCAGTGATTTATCATTTTATTCAGCAGTTTCTGGCTAATAGTTCAGGTAAAATGGCATCTAGTCTTGTATTCATGTCGGTCCGAATGCTGCTCTGAGACGTTTGTGGTTCTAAAACCGAGATTAAGAAACCTGTGTCTGTAAAAATAGAATATTGGAACAGACAAACCATAGACCTTTACCCTGGTTTGTGTCCTAGTTCCCTAATCAGTTCTGTACAGAAGGTTTACCGAGCCCTCTGGTATGGCTGGAGAGATTCAAAGGCTGTAAATCGGGGACGTTAAACTTGCAGCCCTCCAGAAGTTTGAAAACTACAACTCCCAGCATTTAATTGTTGTTTCCGGAAGAAATTTCTGGTTAACGTGGGTTTTAGATGGATTGTAGAGCACAGCGCCATTTCTAAATGTTTATGGAAATAGCGCTGTGCTAGCGATCCAAAGCCCCTTCCGTTAAGTTTTGTGCTACTTTGTAACGCGAAACTTAACGGCCCTTTGAATGGGGCATTAAAGTTACGCTTCTTACCTTAGCTCAATCCCGCTATGCAATACCTGATGTAATTTTGTTTATGTCAGGTATTGTATCGCGGGATTGGGATTAGGTAAGTAACGTGACTCTGCGTATTGAATCTCCCCGTAAGTACCTACCTTTTTACTACACTACTTTATATGTTAACCAATGATATCCAACATGTGGCCCTACAGATGTGTAAAACCTACAACTGCCCTCTGTTGTTGAAGAATGCTGGGAGTTGTACTTTTCAAACATTTAGAGGGCTACAGGCTTAACATCCCTTGTGTGATTTGTATTTTCTTTTATGAGTGGACTAGATCAGAAATAAAACAGGCAAGATTTGACCCACGCACACCAGAGTACTAAAATGCTTATTTTATTATCAACGTTTTGATGCACTCAGCATCTTCATCAGAGATATTGTGTATGTGGAAACATTGGCAATAAAACTGCAAACTGTGTGCGAGGGTCAAATCTTGTCCGTTAGAATATTGGTGTGTGCCATCACACAGACACCTCTAGCACCTGGCTACTAATTAAAATGGTGTGCAGAGCTCAACTCTAACTATACAGGTCAAAATCAAAGCTTGCAGCAAGCACACCAATCGTCTTATTTGGATGAAATAACAGCCAACATTAATGGGGACGACCGTAAAAATACCTCCAATATATTTGGACTGATTCTATTTGCAGAATTTGAAACACGTAAGTGTTAAATATGTCGATAAGTCCAAATGTAATATCACTAAGCTTTTTTTATTAAATTAAATCAAACTTCTAGAGAGCTTTTCCTAACTGCTTGAATGAGAGATTTTAATTTGTTAATTAAGTTAATTTGAGGAGTAATGGTCTGTTCCGTATAACCACAGCCTTACAATAGGAATCCAGTGTACATGTCTTATAAAAACAGAATGTCATTAACGCACACATATATATCACCTTTAATTATGTAGTGTGATTCTATAGGATTGTTTAGTATTATTCCTTAAGGCGCCCATACACAGCATTGATATTCCAAGCAATTCTGCAAATTTGATCAAATTGATCGGAATATGAAGACCTTTTTCTGTGCTTTTCGATTGGCAATATTCATCAGTCTATCGAAAAAACTATGATCGGGCATGGCAGAATATTGTCCTTCTAACCTATCTTACAGAACCTATCTTTCGTAGTTTTCAAGCTGAATCTGTGGAAGTGGGGATCAGTTCTTCCAAAGGGATTTACAATCAGCTCGTATATGGTTATTTTTAGTCATTTTATTTAAATAAAAATAATTTAAATTTCATTTTTAAATTGAAATGAAGTTCTGTTTCGGCGTCAGTTAAGTGTTTACCGTAAATGTTTATGTGGTGGAGGTTGGTTGAATATTGGGTGTTATAGAAAAGAAACGTAATATACTATCAGGGAGATTCAATAAAAGTTCTTATCGTTAATTTTGCCCCAACCAATCAGATCTTGTTTAACATTTGAAAGCTAACATCTGATTGGTTGGGGCAAAATTAGCACCATTTTAAACGATAAGAACTTATACTGAATAACCCTGTATATTTAGACCTGGTAGATACTCTATTGATGAGGAATAAAAGTGTACTGGCTGATCATGTGGTGTATTTAAACCACTCACAGCATTCTGTGATTTGCTGATGTGCCCAATTGTCCAGACTGACACATTTTGCAGAAAACTCACATTCAGTCAGTGATTGGTTGGGCTACTTGTGTCTATCAGGAACCATTTTTCTTAGCAGCAAAATACCTGGGACACCAGGAAAATTCAGGTAAAATAAATATATTAGTTTGATTAGACATTCGTCTATAGATGAACATCTAATAGTAGTGTGTGGGCATTAGACGTTTGTGTAAACCTACCCTATGGACTTGTTTTTGTAAAGGTCCTCTTATCTTGTGACAGACTGTTGTTTCTGGGAGTGTCCAAAGAAATTTGGCTTAAGAATGAATGGGTAAAGGACTTTCTGTACCGCAGAATATAGAGGATTGAATCAGTTTGGTGGACTGATCAACGGTTTGCAGTGTGATGTGTGTATCTTTATACAGATTCTGTAGCCTTGTAATGTTGTAAAATTATCCTGGAAAGAAACAACAGCAATAAGTAGTTGTAATTATTGCCTTTAAAGTGACAAAGATTGTTTTCTAGCTGTACTATATGCTACTTGGAAAGGTAGGTCTGGATACATTTGAGTCATCTGTGGTGCTAATAACATAACAAGCTATTATAATATCAAGCTATTATAATATAACAAGCTATTATAACATATCCACACACCCAGTGCAGTTAACCAGAATTAGTGTTGGTAGCATTGCTAGTATTTGTTTATAAGGCATTCCCTATTTCCCTTCTAGAAATAAATGTAATAATGAGTAAATACAAGATTGTGAAATTAGTTGGGGGCATCTACAGGAGGTTACGGCTGAGTAAAAAAGGTGCAGATCTGAGGTTTAAATGACAGTTCTTTAATAACACAGGTGAAGAGTAGAAGTCTATTTATAATCTGGATTCCTTTGCGCTCTCATACACACAAGTAATATACCAAAATGGATCTTTTACTGCTAATTTTCTGCTGATTTATTGTGTGAACCAGACAGACATGTTCATCCTTCTCGTAGTCAGAAAGTTAAATATCCCAAGTAATATAGTTCTGATTATTGATCTGTCATGTGTTGATTACAACAGCCATTTAACTCCATGAATTACAAAAAATACAACCAGACATCAGGTTCAACCAGTCACTTTTACACTTGTACGTTTTGTTATTTCAAAATCTTAAATTTTACAAGAAAACTAACGGAGTTATACGTTTGTTAAAAAAGGCAGCCAAGTAAAGGATTGTTTAAATAATAAACAACAAACATCTAAAAGAAGAACTAAAGGTGGGGGCCTCCTCCTTACTTGGCAGTTGGTTAAAGGGTACGTCCAGTCAAAATATAACTTTATTATATTTATTTCTTGACGGGTCATGCCCTTTAAATGGACGACAATAAGCAACCTGCGGAAAATGCATGTCTTCATTCAATCTCCCGGATCCCTGGCCAAGTGAGAGGGTGGCATCCAGACTGAGCCGAATTAGATTGTGAAGCAGATAAGTCCGAGTAGGATGGTCATCCAGAGGTAGAAAAAAATGGAGTTCAGTCCCCCTGCCTGGGTACAACTCATTTGTCATTTCCAGTTTGGAATGTGAAGGCTCCTCTCCCCTTTGGCACAATAAGAACAAGAATTTGATTTTATTCATAGACATGCACCAGCTCTGCATTGCTCTCTTCTGCCTCCCACTGGGTAAGGACGCGCACAAGTAGGACCCAAATTGAACAGCTGTGCGCAGGGTTCGAATTCCTAAATCTGTCAGGCTCCTCCCAATCTGATTTTGATGGTTCTGCAAACTTGCATAATTTTATTTAAAGAGTTTTCTGGGCTTTAGCAGAAATGATTTACTTCCTCTTTAATCTGCTCGCTTAATGATCAAATCTTATTATTATGGGTAAAATTGTAAACAGATTTCCCATGCATGACAATCAATGAGATGTTTGTCCTATGTTCACTAAACTGCTTGGAGCAGATGTTACTAAATGTGAGGTTGTTATAACTTGTTTGAAATGGAGAAAATCATTTTAGTGCATAAAGCAGCATTTTGTGTTAGACACTATTCATATAGCGATAGTTTAATTTAGCTTCACCACACTCAGGCTATTTTTATGCTTCTGCCCTATTTTGGCAGGAAGTGGCCCAATGTACCACAATGAAGATTTAAAGTGCCCAGGAAGGTCTCACCTATGTACATGCAGTACATGTTAGATGGCTGTACAAGATGGCTGTACAATGGGGCAGATTATTGGTGCTTTCTAATAGAAACTTGATTGTGCCAATTGGATAATCTAAGCAGCCGAGTGTTTCATGGCTTGTGTATTACTATATTTATATATATAACCACTGCAATAATGCAATTATTATTATTATTGTGTATTTGTATATATATAAATAACCATGGCAATAATCCATTTGTGTGAGCTTTCCAACTTCCATACTTGTTTAAGAAATGTTTCTAGAGCAATAACAGGCAACTAGTAGGTGTTTGAAAACTGCAACTCCCAGAATTCTGCTACTTCTTCAAGCAATCGGTAATCAAACATTTTCTTATCCCCAGTCTAGAGAATGGATCTATGGAGTGAAATTGCTCAACTCACAACCCTTTGGTATTATACAATGAAAGTCCTTTATGATTCTGCACACAATGAGTTTGCTTTTGTTTAGTGAATATATTATTTTGAACCCAGTATTGAGGAATTCTAAAGGTTGTTAATTGTTATGATAATGGGTTTAATAAATAGACAGATAGATAGATAGACAGACAGAAAGATAGACAGACAGATGATAGATAGATTGATAGATAGACAGAAAGACAGACAGAAAGATAGACAGACAGATGATAGATAGATTGATAGATAGAAAGATAGACAGAAGATAGATAGATAGATAGATAGATAGATAGATAGACAGATGATAGATAGATAGACAGACAGACAGAGAGAAAGGTGGTTGATAGATGATTGATAGATAAATAGACAAATGATTGATGGATAAGTAGATAGACAGATTAATAGATCAATAGAAAAAATGATTGATTGATGGAGAGATGATTGATAGAGAGATGATTGATCGATAGATATAGAGATGATTGATTGATGGAGATTGATAGATATAGAGATGATTGATCGATAGATAGATAGATTTAGAGATGATTGATCGATCGATAGATAGATATAGAGATGATTGATTGATAGATAGATAGATATAGAGGTGATTGATCGATAGATAGATAGATAGATTGATAGATAGATATAGAGATGATTGATTGATAGATAGATGATTGACAGACATATAAGTAGACACATAATGAATACACATATTCTTAGCTTTTTAGCATAATCTGAAAATAAAACCATAAAATAGATTTGACAGGACAGGGACCTATGTACTTGTATGATAGCTACATACTCAATCTTCCATTTATTACATATGTATGTATTTTATCTTACCCATTGTGTGAGTTCTATGTATTTTTATATTGTACATCGTCCCATCTAGGGTGTTGCTATATGAATAAAACAGAAATAATTTGACATTATTGATACAATTATGATGATTAAATTACGTACGTAGCCTGCTGGAAATAAACAGCATTAAAAGGAATAAAATCCAGTTCTAAGGCTGAGGTTACACTACAATGCACTGGAATCGCACACGCTTGATCTGACAACCTTACATTATCAGAGCTCATGCACAAAAATATTTTATAGCTTGCACTCCGGTAAGCAGATCGAAGCACTCCAGGGCAACTGGCCAACGCTTGCACTTTTTAACACGTGTTAAAATGGGTTGGTGTGTCCTAGCCCTAACAGACCGGCTAAATGTCTTTGTAAAGGTCAGACGCTTGTTTGATTTCTGTTGGCTTTCTCAATTTAAACAGACTGGCTCAATGTCATTGTAAAGGTCAGACGCATGTTCGATTTCTATTGGATTTCTTCATTTAAACTGCAACTACCGACTGCAGAATCCTTTATAATATTATTATCAGCACTATCATAATAATATTGAATTTTACCCTACCCTTGCATAAATATATATTTGCAATCAATTAGATTTTTAATAAAAATTTAAGAAAGCAGGGAGTTAGGGTTTATTATCCCTACCTCCCAGTATTGTTTTATTAAGAGCACCAACACATACAGTGTTCACCTGCCAGGTAAGTGTTCTGGACTTTCCTGTGATAAAGATGCAAAGCAATGGGAAAGACTGGCAGAAGCAGACTTGTTTGTGCTGGTGCTCCTTACGTAAACAATATTGGGAGGTAGGAATTACCAATCCTACCTCCCCGCCCAAGCTACATTTCATTTTTAATTATTATCCACATTTCTATAGATCCAGAATGCTAGAATATAGCACTACTGTATATAAAGAGACATTAGGCTATATATTGTATTGTTATAGCTTTGCTAAGTTGTGTCGATGTTGGTATATTTAAAAAAAAAAAAGAAAGTGTGAAATGTTATGTTCCTGCCCCTCAAAGGATAGAACATATAACATTGTGTGTGTGTGATTGTGGTTGGAAAGTTCTTTAGAATGTAAAGAAATGAAAAAAAAGTTTTTTCACAAGATCGACAGAGCGTGTGTCATGATTAGAATGTCCCCCTATTCTAATCTCTATTACTGGGGGTAGGATGATCATAGCACATTGAAAATGAGCCAGCCTTACATGTTGTGTTTGTTAATGATAAAATGATTAATGCATAAAAAAGGAGTTTAAAAAATTACTTTTTAATGTTTACGGAAGTTTTCCTTCCATTCGACATGCAACCAATATAAATCGCTACGACAAAACCTAATTTATGACGGGGGTTTCCACAGGGGGCGCTTGGTACAGGGAAGGGCCATTGCTGGGGGAGCGACACACGTCATAATCACGCGTCAAAGTGGAGTGACCTTGGTGTAGATAAAAGTTTTTATTTTTATGATAATGAAGAAGTTTATCATTTATCTGTTTGCAAATGTGCTGGAATGTGCATTGGTCATTTCCTTTTGGAAACGACACCTCCCAGCATTCCTTGCTTTACATTATCCAGTATGGTCTAGGCACATAGACACATTACATTGATCTTTACATGATCCATTATGGTCTAGGCACATAGACACCATGAAATATCTTACATGAGCCAGTTATGGTCTAGGCACATAGACACATTACATGATCTTTACATGATCCATATGGTCTAGGCCACATAGACACATTACTGATCTTTACATTATCTAGTATGGTCTAGGCACATAGACACATTACATGATCTTTACATGATCCATTATGGTCTAGGCACATAGACACATTACATGATCTTTACATTATCCAGTATGGTCTAGGCACATACACACATTACATGATCTTTACATGATCCAGTATGGTCTAGGCACATAGACACATTACATGATCTTTACATGATCCATTATGGTCTAGGCACATAGACACATTACATGATCTTTACATTATCTAGTATGGTCTAGGCACATAGACACATTACATGATCTTTACATGATCCATTATGTTGGGCACATAGACACATTACATGATCTTTACATTATCCAGTATGGTCTAGGCACATACACACTTACATGATCTTTACATGATCCAGTATGGTCTAGGCACATAGACACTTACATGATCTTTACATGAGCCAGTATGGTCTAGGCACTAGACACATTATGATCTTTACATGAGCCAGTGTGCTGGCACATAGACACATTACATGATCTTTACATGATCCATTATGGTCTAGGCACATAACACATTACATGATCTTTCATTATCTAGTATGGTCTAGGCACATAGACCATTACATGATCTTTACATGATCCATTATGGTCTAGGCACATAACACATTACATGATCTTTACATTATCCAGTATGGTCTAGGCACATACACACATACATGATCTTTACATGATCCAGTATGGTCTAGGCACATAGACACATTACATGATCTTTACATGAGCCAGTATGGTCTAGGCACGTAGACACATTACATAATCTTTACATGATCCAGTATGGTCTAGGCACATAGACACATTACATGATCTTTACATGATCCATTATGGTCTAGGCACATAGACACATTACATGATCTTTACATTATCCTTTATGGTCTAGGCACATAGACACATTACATGATCTTTACATGATCCATTATGGTCAGGCACATAGACACATTACATGATCCATTAGGTCTAGGCAGTGGCGTAGCTACAGACCTATGGGCCTGATGCAAAATTTGTATATCCCCCCCAACCCCACCAACAACACAAATCCACCCCCAACAACCAAATATCATTATCATAAAAAACATCCAAATTCATCATTAATTTTATTTTTGAGATGCCATTTTGAAACACACAAACATACTTTACCCATACACATACACATAGTACATACTTTAACCCATACACCAGCACAACACATAGTAACATACTTTACCCATACACCTAGCACATACACATAGTAACATACTTTACCCATACACCTAGCACATACACATAGTAACATACTTTACCCTTACACCTAGCACATACACATAGTAACATACTTTACCCATATACCTAGCACATACACATAGTAACATACTTTACCCATACACCTAGCACATACACATAGTAACATACTTTACCCATACACTTAGCACATACACATAGTAACATACTTTACCCATACACCTAGCACATACACATAGTACATACTTTACCCATACACCTAGCACATACACATAGTAACATACTTTACCATACACCTGCACATACACATAGTAACATACTTTACCCATACACCAGCAACACTATTCAATCAGTTTCTAACAGTATTTCTACACTTCCTCATACCTTACACTTCTAAAATAACTAACAAACTGATATGTAAATGCTTGTCATGCAACACTGGTAAAATGCTTGCAGCACACAGACACTGGTTAAATGCTAAGCACACGACACTGGTAAAATGTTTAGCACACAGACACTGGTAAAATGTTTAGCACATAGACACTGGTAAAATGTTTAGTACATAGACAGTAAAATGTTTAGCACACAGACACTGGTAAAGTGGACAACACTGGTAAAATGCTTGGCACACAGACACTGGTAAAATGCTTGGCACACAGACACTGGTAAAATGCTTGGCACACAGACACTGGTAAAATGCTTGGCACACAGACACTGGTAAAATGCTTAGCACATAGACACTGGTAAAATGCTTGTCAGAGACACATAAAATGCTTGTCACACAGACACTGGGTAAAATGCTTGTCACACAGACACTGGTAAAATGCTTGTCACACAGACTGGTAAATGCTTGTCACAGACACTTAAAATGCTTCAAATAGAACACTGTTAATGCTTGCAACAACACTGTTAATGCTTACACACAGCATGGTTAATCTAGAGCAAGAAACTGGTTAAATGCTTAGCACACAGACACTGGTTAAATGCTTAGCACACAGACACTGGTTAAATGCTTAGCACACAGACACTGGTTAAATGCTTAGCACACAGACACTGGTTAAATGCTTGGCACAGAGACACTGGAAATGCTAAGCACACAGACACTGGTTAAATGCTTAGCACACAGACACTGGTAAAATGCTTAGCACATAGACACTGGTTAAATTCTTAGTACATAGACATGTAAAATGCTTAGCACATAGAAACTGGTTAAATGCTTAGCACACAGACACTGGTTAAATGCTTAGCACACAGACACTGGTTAAATGTTTAGCACATAGACACTGGTAAAATGCTTACACACAGACACTGGTAAAATGCTTAGCACACAGACACTGGTAAAATGTTTAGCACACAGACAGTGGTTAAATGCTTAGCACATAGACACTGGTAAAATGTTTGGCACAGAGACACTGGAAATGCTAAGCACACAGACACTGGTTAAATGCTTAGCACACAGACACTGGTTAAATGCTTAGCACATAGACACTGGTTAAATTCTTAGTACTAGACATGTAAATGCTTAGCACATAGACACTGGTTAAATTCTTAGTACATAGACATGTAAAATGCTTAGCACATAGAAACTGGTTAAATGCTTAGCACACAGACACTGGTTAAATGCTTAGCACACAGACACTGGTTAAATTCTTAGCAGATAGACACTGGTTAAATGCGTAGCACACAGACACTGGTTAAATTCTTAGCAGATAGACACTGGTTAAATGCTTCCACACAGACACTGGTTAATGCGTAGCACACAGACACTGGTTAAATCTTAGCAGATAGACACTGGTAAGAATGCTTAGTACACCCAGACTGGTAAATACTTGGCACTAGAAACTGCTAAAATGCTTGGCACATCAACTTTGGTGAAATTCTTGGTGCACAGAGAAGTGTAAAATGCTTATTACTGGACCTGGTAAAATAGTTGCACACAGACTGGTAGTTTGTGGAAACTTAGCAAAGAGGGGGACCTTTTCTTGCCAGGGCCCTGGTCCGGTCGCATCCCTCTGCACCCACTATCTACCAGGATCTGCACATAGTACATTTTTTAAACAGAAAACAAGAAACTTAACGTATGGTAAATGGCTGTAAATAATGCTCTTTATGGCCATTTGGGCTTCTAGTGGAAATGGAAATGGCCTCCTATACTGTAGCTGGATTTTGCCCTTTAATGCCTCTTGCTACTCCAAGTTCAGCTTCTAATGATTTTTCTATTTACCTTCCTGTTTAATAATAAAAATCCATTTTCTTACAGGTTATTTTTTACTGCATTGAAAATGAATTAAGTCTGGGACGATGGGGAACTTGCCTTGTAAGAAGGTTATAGAGCGATTAATTCCAGCTTAACCAGCCTAGAAATAACCCAAGCAGGTACTCTTCATTCTATGTGCTTTAGCTAACTGTATAATGGAAGGAAGTGGGACCATCATTCAATTTCACATTGAATTCCAGGAGACATTGTCCTACCTCCCGTGAGCTCTCATGGAATCCACTTGTGGTGTGGGTTTATAGCTTCATCCTGCTTGTTCTCCTCCAGCAAGCATATCTATCTATCTATAGACAAGTTAGGGTGTCAGGGGACAGATCAGAAGAGCTGGAATTGGCATATTTGGCATCTCCTTGCTCCACTTTCTACCGTAAAATGTCTGGTAGAGAGGGTCTCCTACCTCCCATATAATATATTTCAATGAAAAGTAGACACTATCGGGGAGATTCAATTAAAGTTCTTATCGTTAAAAAATGGGGATAATTTTGCCCAACCAATCAAATGTTAGCTTTCAAATGTTAATAACGTCTGATTGTTTGGGGCAAAGATACACCATTTTAACGATAAGAACTTTTATTGAATATCCCTGTATATGTCCCTCTAAAGCAGGGATCAGGGATTCAGGGACGAGTTAAGTAATTGTCAAAAGATTAAAGAACTTATTTTACATCCCTGTCTAGATATTGTAATATTTGTTTAAAAACCTAATTTACATAAGGCATCGTTGGTGTAATAATAGCTAATCTTGCATATTTACTAGTTTCGCGTGATCAGCTGTTTTAAAATACTGCTGGTCCGGTACACAGCTGATCATGTTAAATGGTGTGCAGCTTGGGGGAGGATTGGGGGGTCAGGGTTCATGCCACAAAACTTGCAGAAGGGCCCAGCCCTCTGCAGTTTCGCTACTGTAAAACGGGTTTTTCTTCCTCCTGTGTAGGGATACGTTTCATTCCTATTTGCTTTGAGAGAAATATTTTTCATATTTGTAAATTCCTTTTCCATCCACAAAGAATAATGAAAACTTGCACACAGTGCAATTTGGTATACGGATTCCACCCAGGGAATACACCATTGCATTCAGTTATGGTGAATCATGTTAACTAGTTCACTGAGATAAGTACGCCACTCTCTGTCCTGTAAAATGGAATGGTTCTCTATATAACTGCACAGACCTCACCTTGCCAATCAAAAAATACCAGTGTGGGTTCGGCTTGTTGGAGTGGCTGTGGAGGCCTGGAACCCTGGACAGATTTATTATTGGGCCATACAATGAATTCTGGTACATTGTTCACTAATAGACCTTATCAAAGGCATTCAATTACACAGTTTTTCGTTTGGCAGTGTAGGGTGCTGTTGTTATATCCAAGTATTTTTCCCTTCGCACTCCTTTAATTGTGACCTGCTACGTGCTTGAACTCTCCAAACTGCTAACCACAAACATTATAGGGATAATCCAGTATATGAAAAGGTGGGGAGATGCCATCTTTTGGTGTTTCCCGGGGCACCTGAGGAAGGGGGAAACCCTGAAACGTTGTGCAAGCTTGTCAACTAAAAGCAGTTTATATCCACAAAGAGTGGAGTCTACCCACCTTTAAATATACTGCTATGGTATATAAATATATTACTCGCAAAATGAGTGAACCCCCTCACATTTTTGTAAATATTGTCAGGGTTATTCAATAAAAGTTCTTATTGTTTAAAATGGTGCTAATTTTGCCCCAACCAATCAGATGTAAGCTTTCAAATGTTAACTAAGATCTGATTGTTGGGACAAAATTAGCACCATTTTAAGTGATAAGAACTTTTATTGAATAACCCTGTGTATGTTTTTATGGGACATACTGAAGATATGACACTTTGATACAATGTAAAGTAGTCCGTGTACTGTATAACTGTCAATTTTGCTGGCAAAAAAAAAAAATTCACCCCAGTGAAAATTTCTCAAATTGTGCCCAAAGTGTCGATATTTTGTGTGGCCCGCCATTATTTTCCATTAGAGCTTCACAGATTTTCGTTGGAATCTCCTCCATGACAACACACGGAGCTGGTGGATGTTAGAGACTTTGCGTACCTTCTGTTTGAGGATGCTCCAACAGATACTCAATAGGGTTTAGTTCTGGAGACTTGATTGGCCAATCCAGCCACCTTTACCCTCAGTTTCTTTGCAAGACAATGGTCATCTTGGAGGTGTGTTTGGGTCGTTATCGTGTTGGAATAATGTCCTGCTCCCATTCAGAAGAGAGGGCTTCATACTCTGCTCAATATGTCACAGTACTGTTGGCATTCATGGTTCCCTCAATGAACTGTAGCTCCCCAGTGCCGGTAGAACTCAAGCAGCTCCAAACCATCACACTCAATTACTGCCATTTCTAGCATTACTGGATAACTAATGTATTTTTTTTTAATCCTAAAGCTCTTTCCCAGAACACCTATACATTGTAAGATTCCTTATTTTTATTTTTCAATTCATTGATTGGTTATTTCTAGGTTGGGTTGTTGGTCAGCAAATTTATTGATATGTTTCGCCCCCCTTCAGGGGCGTACCTGCAGGGGCCCGGACCCCCCCACGAGATTTGAGACCAGACCACAGACCCCTTCTTCCCTCCAAGCTGTCATCCGTGATCAGCCGTTTTAAACAGCTGATCACGCGTATGAATGAAACATACGTGTGATCAGCCCTGAACCAGAAGTTCAGGTCTGGTCTTTTAAACAGCTGATCGGGTATATTTCATTCATTCGCCCGATCATCTGTTTAAAACAGCTGATCGCGGAAGACAGCTTGGGCTTGTGACAGGCCCTATTACCGTTCGGGCGCCCCCATGGTCACAGGGGTGACGGGGGCAGTAGTTACGCCACTGTTCCCCTTTATTTCCGACATTCCCAGCCTATTTCATGGGACATTGTATCTAATTTGGGATGTATAAAGATATTATGGTGATTTCATATCAACAGCCTCTGGGCAATAAGAAAACAAGATGTAAAAAGATTTACTATTGGATTAAAGGGATTAAAGGGGAACTAAACTTAAATAAACAACCCCATCCCATTGGA
>CM033476.1:24239399-24259335 GCA_019447015.1 Hymenochirus boettgeri | reverse complement strand
ATATTTTGTATGTCACATCTAATGGTTTCTATTAAACACCCTCATGTACCATAAAAATACATTTTATTCACAGAGAATGGAGATTTACCTTTGTTTTGTTTTGGATACTCTCACAGACGTCTGAGAGATATCTAACATTTTTTTGGATCATTTGCAGCTGTTTTACAGGGTCGTCCTCTGGGATGGTCTCCTTGGTCTTTAATCCATGCCTGCTAATGATCTGGAAGATTTCTAGAATAGCCCTCTTCCTATTACCCAGCCGGATAGTCTTCCCGATAGATATGTCCTCTGCAAAAGTAAGATGCAGTTCCTTCAAATAGAATTGGTTCGTCACATGTTCAAGCCTGGTGACCAGGTCTCGGTAAATGGTCCTTAGATTCAGGAGACTTGTTGCTTTCTCATCCAGAGATTGATAAAACTGTCTCCGTAACTTTTTCTGCTTCTCTTCCATCTCCTGGAAATTATCTAAAGCTTCCTTTATGACATGGAAATGATTCATTAGATCTGCAATGTCCTCAAACTTTTTATAAGATTCTGATTCTCTCTTCAGAAGTTCATTGAATTTATCATGTTTCTGGTCGAGTTCCTGTTTGACTTCCGCCTTCTTCTTCTCCAGCAGGTCCAGTTCCTCCTGTAGGGCATTTAGCTTCTCTTTTCTCTGGGCTGCCAGCTCCCGCTCCTTTGCAGCTTTTTTCAAGTTCTGCTTGGTCTCCAAAGTGGCCTTTTTCATTCGGAATTGTAGCTCTTCCATGTCTGGCTCTTTGGCTTTCAACTCCATCAACCGTAGTTGGATTTTCTCCATTGCTTTGTTAGTATTCTCTGTTGCTGCCTGTAATTGTTTTTGGCAGTTTTCCTTTTTCTCGTGCAGTCGGATTGCAAGGGGAAGTCGCCTTTCTACATTCGGGGTTGGGTATTCCTTGTTAATGTATGGCATGTCCTGCCGACACCAGCGATAGAAATCCTTTTTAGTATTCATCTTGTTCGTCACTAAGAGAAAGACACCTCGGTATTAACAGTCAATTTTCAATACTAATTTCCCTTTTAACTCTCTGTCCCAATCTGAAAAATACAGGAGCTCAGCAGAACTTACCTCACTTCCTGCAAGATAAAAACAGATGCAATGATTTTTACAGCAGCCCCTTATATACCCACAGTCTGTGACATCATCTAATTAGCATATCTTGATCACATGACCCCTAGACTGCGAGACCATCTAATAATCAGACATTGGTCACATGACCCCTAAGCTGTGACATCACCAGTTTATATTGGAGGCAATGCAACGTACACAGACTTTGGAAAATGGCAGTTTGAAAAAAATTGACAGTTAAAAATGGTCAAAATGGGCAAAAAGTAGCAAAATTGAATAACAATGATTTATTGAAAGGATTAATGTGGTGTGAGGGGAGCAGAATTTCACTTCTTTACACCAGAACCATCCACAGAACCATGTAACCCAGATAGGAACTGCCAGACACGTATAAACACCATGTTCCTAGTTGCACATACATATATATGGGATCTGAATGATGAATCACTGGGGTGGTGAAGGGCCTTGTGTTTCTATATGGTCATGGAACTCCTCTGTGGTGTAATAACCTTATATTACACTGTAAGTATCCTATTATCCCTTATATATTCACACTTTCACACAGTAACCCTGATGTGCAGTACTGACACTCTCAAATCAATGATGTTAAACCTTGGCACTCCAGATGTTTTGGAAACTACAACTCCCAGCATGCCTTATTAGCAGAATACAATCAAGGCATGCTGGGAGTTGTGGTTTCTAAACATCTGGAGTGCCAAGGTTAGACTTCACTGCTCTAAGTGGTGATAGCCAAGCTAATACAGTGGTGGTCGGTAGTCTTCCATGGCACAGATGACAACCTACAGTAAGGATGGGTACACACCATAAGATCTTTTCGGCCGACTGACTACTAGTGACCCGTAGCAGTCGGACGATAATATTGTATGGTGTGGGGCGGCTGGTCCATCGTGACTGTTGGTAAATCACGGTCAATCATGTGGTTCCTTATGGGGCTGCACGATCAGTCGTGTGTGTCAAAGATGGAACTAAATCTTTATCATTCCAGGATATGTAGATAAAATTCATTTCATTGATTTATTGCCCAGAATCTGTTGGTTACATTGATGTATCACTTACATTTCTGGGTCCTAACAAAAGGTGCGCTAGTAAAAACCACACCTTAACGAACAATGGATGATATTGTAAATTCAATTTTCTCTATCACCGAGCTGACCCGTGCTCTGCAGTAAAGTGTTCCACCCAGGTGGAAACCCCAGGAGTTTACAAACCTCTCTTTCCCAATAGGTGAGGCGCACTGAGCATGACAATACCGCTGGTAAAGAGGGGGAATGGCTTTGGATATGATTTACTGTTTACTGTAGTGAACGATCTCTGATCTGTGAATGGCTGTGGACGGCCGTGGATATCAATGGTATAGAAAGAGATTCTATAAACACAGGTTGACTGGCTAGTGAATAGGTGGAATTATTGCAGAACTTACTGGCAGAAGAAAGTAAATAATTAAGATAAAGGTGAGATGTCCCTTTATTTACTAATTAATACTAAATGCTATATAATTATTAAAGTTATCTGACTACCCTAAATAGTTCATTCCATTTATGCCCGGCAATGATCTACTGCAGGGATGTCAAACCTTCGGCCCTCCCGATGTCTAAAAACTACAACTCCCATCATTCCCTGGTTGCAGTCTGGGAAGGGCCCAAGTTTGACATCCCTGATTTACTGCTACAATCACTCTCTCCATCAAAATCACTACACTAACGTGTCACCTGTTCACCTCCTACTTCTGTCCTCTATGAAGAGAAAGAACTGTTTATACCCCCCTGCCTGGGCTCAGGGCATGATTCATTGGTTTCCCATCATAAGCTTTCTCCCATGATAAGCTTGTAATGTTGCCTTGATTAATAGAAACTGAAAAATACCAGAATGTTCCCTTTGTGGGAGGGGAGACGGATCAGAGATATTGACTCACTGAAAACATCTGTTGCTTATTGAGACTTTCATTTTCATACCCATCTCTACACAGTGCAGTGGATTCGAATACCGACAGCCCATAGATCAGGGCCGGCCCTCCAGATACTGTAAAACTAATGACATTGTAAACCATCTAGAGGGACACCCCCTACTGAACTTCATGGTAGTACATGATGATATATGGATAATATACGGACACCTCCTACTGAACTTCATGGTAGTACATGATGATATATGGATAATATACGGACACCCCTACTGAACTTCATGGTAGTACATGATGATATATGGATAATATACGGACACCCCCTACTGAACTTCATGGTAGTACATGATGATATATGGATAATATACGGACACCCCTACTGAACTTCATGGTAGTACATGATGTTTGTAAGGGGTGGAGTTGCCCTTTAATGGAAATATTCTCCTGCCCTCTGCTAGTAATAAACGATCAATGCTATTAGCCAGTTAATGTCTCCTGCCTTAGATTGTCAGTAGAAACCATTTTCCAAGAAAGGCTAAACAAAGCTAAATAAATTGTTTAATTGCAAACTATCAGGGAGATTCAATAAAAGTTCTTATTGTTGGTGCTAATTTTGCACCAACCAATCAGATCTTATTTAACATTTCAAAGCTAACATCTGATTGGTTGGGGCAAAATTAGCACCATTTTTAACAATAAGAACTTTTAATGAAGTCAGTTTGAAGGAAATGCAGAATATCTTGCACACTGCTCAGGTACACTGTATGTATAAAAATAGCATTGCTAGTACTAGGACAGTGTCTATAAAGGGCCTGTGGTTTCATGGTTGCCTGATCTGCTTTAATTCTGCCTGCCCTGTTAACTATATTTAGAAAGCTGAGGTTTGGGTTCTTTAAAAGAATGTGTTTAATTGCCCTGCTAAATATACAAAGCAACGTACCAGCGGGGAAGTCTACCATTGCTGCCATGTAGACCACATCCACACCACTGTGCATGGAACAATATCAATACCACCAGCTCAGGAGAAATGTTTCTCTTTAGTCTGATTCTTCCTCCCAATTAATCTGCTCTAACTAACAAATTAACAAACACCTTCATTTTCCATGGCCAAGAGGACGGTAGGATCTTTAGAGCCTTCAGAATGGTTCTTGCACTTTGAGGGAGAGCGGCCCTGGATTGTTCCCTTCACTCCCACAGTGACTTCAAATTACTTTGTGACCTGGATGTTGGGTTGTAAAAAGAAAAAATTGAACAGTTTCTTATTTTTCACATGGAGGGATGAGCTGAGTGGATCACCTTGGATCCACCGACATTTATTGGTGATAGACAATATTATGTAGCCAGACATCCCACCCCAATGGCCAACCAACCCCCTACCCCCACCATGATTGTGATTGCACCAAACCACCCCCCCCCCATTCCCACATGGAATTTTCAGTACCGCAGAACTATTTTCTAGTTCCCAGAAATTTTGAAAATTTTGTAAATTCCAAATTTATAGAAATTTGAAAAGTTTGGAAAAATACTACATGGAATGCCAAAATAGGAACCAAAATAGGATAATTCTTCCCCAGACCATTTCCCAAGTCCCTGAGCCATTTACAGTAACTTACCATCGCTATTTATACCTTCATTTTAGGCAGAATGTTTTAGCTCCCATTGACTTCAATAGGTCCACTTGTGGATTTCCGAATTTTTAGTGAGTTTGCCCATCCCTCCTGGTTACTGGTTGAAGTACCAGTATCACACACTAAACCTGTGGCAAAGACCAGTATCCAAAGGAAACCCTACAAGCACAGGGACAATATAGAAGCTCATTGCAGATGTAGCACAGTGTGGATTTGAACCAGGGCTTTACCATGGATCTAAAAACCAAACTTAGCAGCAGGTTATATTATTTTAACATCTTTTTTTAAAGAGGTCAGCACCCAGCACCCAGTAAAAACCTAGTGGACAGGAAATAACAGGTACATTAGTTTAGCATTTAGCTAGAGGCTTATGGTGACGTGGTCAGTTCACCCTTTTCATCCTGTTTATCTATATTTTGTGCTGTGGTTGCTGCTTTTCTAGTTTTCTATTTCCTCCTGATATTCGCACTTCAGCTAAAGACACTCAATAAAGGCAAAGAGTTTAAAGGGAAAGGATGCTATAATTATAATCATGAATATAAATTACCCTTGACTTAGATATTAGATAGGATGGAGAGGGTTCAGGCTAGATTTCCCTTTCTCATTTTGCCAATAAGGAAAGAAAAGACTTCTGGGTAATGTCTATTTTTCCTGCTATACCTTCTCACACAGGATTAGTATAGAACCAGATTGTAGAGCAGTTTCAGCTTCATTGAGCCATCATCACTCGCTCAACATCATCAACATAGGCCTCTGGTCTGCAGTGTGAGGTGACAAACATTACCAAGGGATCAAGCAGGATTGTATACCTCAGGGTATAAGCAGTTGCTCAGTTGAGTAAAGTATTTAAAAGCTGGGAAGTTGGGCTTCATACACATCCTGACGTATGTTCAAAGACCATCAAATTTGTCCAACAATCTTACATGTGTAGGAGGTCCTGTCAGCCAACTTTCTCCTTTAAATAGGTAGACTACTGAGAAATACATTACACAGAGCTGTGCTAAGATCCGGGTCACTTCATTACCCTCCACTTCCAACCCTCCAACATTCCCCTTTAAGTAGGTACACTATTGATAAATACATTACACAGAGCTGTGCTAAGATACATTATGATTATGGATAATATACGGACACCCCCTACTGAAACTTCATGGTAGTACAATGATGATAATGGGATATATATGACATCCCCCTCCTGACACTTCATGGTAGTACATGATGTATATAGGATAATATACGGACAACCCCTTACTGAACTTCATGGTATTATTGATGATATATGGATAATAATACGGACACCCTTACTGAACTTCATGGTAGTACATGATGATATATTGATAATATACGGACACCCCTACTGAACTTCATGTAGTAACATGATGATATATGGATAATACGGACACCCCCTACTGAACTTCATTTAGTTACATGATGATATATGGATATATACGGACACCCCTACTGAACTTCATGGTAGTACAGATGATATATGATATATACGGACACCTCCTACTGAACTTCATGGTAGTACATGATGATATATGGATAATATACGCCCCCCAACTGAACTTTCATGGTAGTACATGATGATATATGGATAATATACGGACACCCCTACTAAACTTCATGGTAGTACATGAATTATGGATATATATACGGACACCCCTACTGAACTTCATGGTAGTACATGATGATATATGATATATACGGACACCCCTACTGAACTTCATGGTAGTACATGATGATATATGGATAATATACGACACCCCCTACTGAACTTCATGTAGTACATGATATAGGATATATCGGACAACCCCTACTGAACTTCATGCGTAGTACATTGATATATGGATAATATACGGACACCTCCTACTGACTTCATGGTAGTATCATGATGATATAGGATAATATACGGACACCCCTACTGAACTTCATGGTAGTACATGATGAATATATGGATAATATACGGACACCCCCTACTGAACTTCATGTAGTACATGATGAATTGGATAAATATCGAGACACCCCTACTGAACTTCATGGTAGTACATGATATTTGGATAATATACGGACACCCCCTACTGAACTTCATGTGTAGTACATGATGATTATGGATATATAACGGACACCCCCTACTGACTTCATGGTAGTACATGATGATATATGGATAATATACGGACACCCCCTACTGAACTTCATGGTAGTACATGATGATATATGGATAATATACGGACACCCCTACTAAACTTCATGGTAGTACATGATGAATATTGGATAATATACGGACACCCCTACTGAACTTCAGGTAGTACATGATGATTAGGATAATATACGGACACCCCCTACTGAACTTCATGGTACATGATGATATATGGATAATATACGGACACCCCCTACTGAACTTCATGGTAGTACATGATGATATATGGATAATATACGAAACACCCCTACTGAACTTCATGGTAGTACATGATGTATATGGATAATAACGGACACCCCCTACTGAACTTCATGGTAGTACATGATATATGTGGATAATACGGACACCCCCACCTACTGAACTTCATGGTAGTACATGGATAATATATGATAATATACGACACCCCCCCTACTGAACTTCATGTAGTACATGATGATATTGATATTACGGACACCCCCTACGTGAACTTCATGTGTAGTACATGATGATATATGGAGAATATACGGCACCCCCTACTGAACTTCATGGTATTACATGATATATATGGATATATACGGACAACCCCCTACTGAACTGTCATGGTAGTACATGATGATATATTGGATAATATACGGACACCCCTACTGAACTTCATGGTAGAACATGATGATAATGGATAATATACGGACACCCCCTACTAAACTTCATGGTAGTACATGATGAAATGGATAATATACGGACACCCCCTACTGAACTTCATGGTAGTACCATGGATATATGGATAATATACGACACCCCCTACCTGAACTCACTGGTAGTACATGATGATATATGGATAATATACGGACACCCCCTACTGAACTTCAGGGAGTAACATGATGATATATGGATATAACCGGACACCCACTGGAACTTCAATGTAGTACATGATGATATATGGATAATATACGGACACCCCTACTGAACTTCATGGTAGTACATGATGATATATGGATAATATACGGACACCCCTACTGAACTTCATGGTAGTACATTGAGTGATATATGGATATATACGGACACCCCTACTGAACTTCATGGTAGTACATGATTAATATGGATAATATATCGGACCCCCTACTGAACTTCATGGTAGTACATGATGATTATGGTAATATACGGACACCCTACTAAACTTCATTGAGTGTACATGATGATATATGGATAATATACGACACCCCCTACTGAAACTTCATGGTAGTACATGATGATATATGGATAATATACGGACACCCCTACTGAACTTCATGGTAGTACATGTGATATATATAATATACGACACCCCACCCTACTGAACTTCATGGTAGTACAATGTGATATATGGATATATACGGACACCCCTACTGAACTTCATGGTAGTACATGATGATATATGGATAATATACGGACACCCTACTGAACTTCATGGTAGTACAGATGATATATGGATAATATACGGACACCCCCTACTGAACTTCATTAGTACATGAATATTATGGTAAGTATAATACGGACACCCTACTGAACTTCATGGTAGTACATGATATTATGGATAATATACGGACACCCCCTACTGAACTTCATGGTAGTACATGATGATATATGGATAATATACGGACAACCCCCTACTGAACTTCATGGTAGTACATGATTATATATGGATATATCGACCCCCCCTACTGAACTCATGGTAGTACATGATTTATATGGATAATAACGGACACCCCTACTGAACTTCATGGTAGTACATGATGATATATGGATAATATACGGACACCCCTACTGAACTTCATGGTATTACATGATGATATATGGATAATATACGGACACCCCCCTATGAACTTCATGGTAGTACAGTGATGATATATGGATAATATACGGACACCCCCTATGAACTTCATGGTAGTACATGATGATATGAGGTAATATACGGACACCCCCTACTGAACTTCATGGTAGTACATGATTATATTGGATAATATACGGACACCCCCTACTTAACTCATGGTAGTACATGATTAGGGGATAATTACGGACACCCCCTACTAACTTCATGGTAGTACATGATGATATTGGATAAATACGGACCCCCCTACTGAACTTCATGGTAGTACATGATGATATATGGATAATAACGACACCCCCACTGAACTTCATGTAGTACATGATGATGATGGATTAATACGGACACCCCCCTACTGAACTTCATGGTAGTACATGTTGATATATGGATATATCGGCCACCCCTACTGAACTTCATGTAGTACATGATATATATGGATAATATACGGACACCCCCTCGTAACTTCATGGAGTACATGATGATAATACTGGATAATATACGACACCCCTACTACTTCATGGTAGTACTGATGATATATGGATAATATACGGACACCCCTACTGACTTCATGGTAGTACATGATGATATATGGATAATAACGGACACCCCCTACTTAAACTTCTGGAGTACATGATGATATATGGATATATACGGACACCCCCTACTGAACTCATGTAGTACATATGATATATGGTAATATACGGACACCCCCTACTGAACTTCATGGTAGTACATGATGATATATGGATAATATACGACACCCCACTGAACTTCATGGTAGTACATGAGATATATGGATATATACGGACCCCCCCTACTGAACTTCATGGTAGTACATGATGATATATGGATAATATACGGACACCCCCTACTGAACTTCATGGTAGTACTATATGATATATGGATAATATACGGACACCCCCTACTGAACTTCATGTTACTGTACATGATGATAGATTGATAATAAACGGACACCCCCTACTGAACTTCATGGAGTAACATGATGATATATGGATAATATACGGACACCTCCGAACTTCATGGTAGTACATGATGATTATGGATAATATACGGACACCCCTACTGAACTTCATGGTATTACATGATGATATATGGATAATATACGGACACCCCATACTGAACTTCATGGTAGTACATGATGATATGGATAATATACGGACACCCCCTACTGAACTTCATGGTAGTACATGATGATATATGGATAATATACGGCACACCCCTACTGAACTTCATGGTAGTACTTGATGATATATGGATAAATACGGACACCCCTACTGAACTTCATGGTAGTACATGATGATATATGGATAATAGAGGACCCCCCTACTGAACTTCATGGTAGTACATGATGATATATGGATAATATACGGACACCCCTACTGAACTTCAGGTAGTACATGATGATATATGGATAATAACGGACACCCCTTACTGAACTTCATGGTAAGTACATGATGATATATAGTAATATACGGACACCCCTACTGAACTTCATGGTAGTACATGATGATTATGGATAATATACGGCACCCCCCACGGAACTTTATGGTAGTACAGGTGATATATGGATAATATACGGACACCCCCTACTGAACTTCATGGTATTACATGATGATATATGGATAATATACGGACACCCCCTACTGAACTTCATGGTAGTACATGATGATATATGGATAATATACGGACACCCCCTACTGAACTTCATGGTAGTACATGATGATATATGGATAATATACGAACACCCCTACTGAACTTCATGGTAGTACATGATGATATGGATATATACGGACACTCCCTCCTGGAACTTCATGGTAGTACATGATGATATATGGATAATATACGACACCTCCTACTGAACTTCATGTAGTACATGATGATATATGGATAATATGACACCCCCTACTTAACTTCATGGTATTACATGATGATATATGGATAATATACGACGACCCCCTACTGAACTTCATGGTATTACATGATGAATATGGATAATTACGGACACCCCTACTAACTTCATGGTAGTCATATGATATATGGATAAATACGGACACCCCTACTGAACTTCATGGTAGTACATGATGATATAGGATAATATACGGACCCCCCTACTGAACTTCATGGTAGTACATGATGATATATGGATAATATACGGACCCCCCCTACTGACCTTCATGGTAGTACATGATGATATATGGATAATATACGGACACCCCCTACTGAACTTCATGGTAGTACATGATGATATATGGATAATATACGGACACCCCCTACTGAACTTCATGGTAGTACATGATATATGGATAATATACAGACACCCCCTACTGAACTTCATGGTAGTACATGATGATATATGGATAATATACGGACACCCCCTACGTGAACTTCATTGTAGTACATGATGATATATGGAAATATACGGACACCCCCTACTGAACTTCATGGAGTACATGATGATATATGGATAATATACGACACCCCCTACTAACTTCATGGTAGTACATGATGATATTGTGGATAATATACGGACACCCCCTACTGAACTTCATGGTAGTACATGATATATATGGATAAATAACGGACACCCCACTGAACTTCATGGTAGTACATGATGATATTGGATAATATACGGACACCCCTACTGAACTTCATGTTTACATGATATATATGGATAATAACGGACACCCCCACTGAACTTCATGGTAGTACATGAATATATGGATAATATACGGACACCCCTACTAAACTTTCATGGTAGTAATCAGATGATTATGGATAATATAATGGACGAGAAATGGATAATATACAACACCCCTACTGAACTTCATGTAGTCATGTGATATATGGATAATATACGACACCCCCTACTGAACTTCATGGTATTACATGATGATATTGGATATATACGGACACCCCCTACTGAACTTCATGGTAGTACATATGATTATGGATATATCGACACCCCCCCCTACTGAACTTCATGGTGTACATGATGTATATGGATAATATACGGACACCCCTACTGAACTTCATGGTAGTACATGATGATATATGGATAATATACGGACACCCCCTACTGAACTTCATGGTAGTACATGATGATATATGGAATATATACGGACACCCCTACTGAACTTCATGGTGTACATATGATATATGGATAATATACGACACCCTACTGAACTTCATGGTAGACATGATGATATATGATAATATCGGACACCCCACTAACTTCATGGTAGTACATGATGATATATGTATAAATACGGACACCCCTACTGAACTTCATGGTAGTACATGAGATATATGGATAATATACGGACACCCCTACTAAACTTCATGGAGTACATGGATATATGGATAAATACGGACACCCCACTGAACTTCATGGTGTACATGATGATATGGATAATATACGGACACCCCCTACTGAACCTTCATGGTAGTACATGGATATTGATAAATAGCACCCCCTACTGACTTCATGTAGTATGTGATTATGGATATTAACGGACACCCCTACTAACTTCATGTAGTACATGATGATATTGGATAATATACGGACACCCCTACTGAACTTCATGGTAGTACATGATGATATATGGATAATTACGGACACCCCCTGAAACTGAACTTCATGGTAGTACATGATGATAATGGATAATATACGGACTACCCCTATGAACTTCATGGTAGTACTGATGATATATGGATAATATACGGACACCCCTACTGAACTTCATGGTAGTACATGATGATATATGGATAATATACGGACACCCCCTACTGAACTTCATGGTAGTACATGATGATATAGGGATAATATACGGACACCCCCTACTGAACTTCATGGTAGTACATGATGATATATGGATATATACGGACAACCCCTACTGAACTTCATGGTAGTACATGATGATATATGGATATATACGGACACCCCTACTGAACTTCATGGTAGTACATGATATATATGGATAATACGACACCCCCTACTGAACTTCATGGTAGTACATGATGATATATGGATAATATACGGACACCCCTCTGAACTTCATGGTAGTACATGATGATATATGGATAATATACGGACACCCCTACTGAACTTCATGGTAGTACATGATGATATATGGATAATATACGGACACCCCCTACTACTTCATGGTAGTACATGATGATATATGGATATATACGGACACCCCCACTAACTTCATGGTAGTACATGATGATATATGGATAACGGACACCCCCTACTGACTTCATGGTAGTACATGGATATATATGATATATACGACAGACCACCCCTACTGAACTTCATGGTAGTACATATGATGTATGGATAATATACGGACACCCCCTACTGAACTTCATGGTAGTACTGTGATATATGGATAATATACGGACACCCACCCTCTTCACGGTGAGTCTGATGTTATGGATAATAACGACACCCCTACTGACTTCATGGTAGTACATGATGTATATGGATAATATACGGACACCCCCTACTAACTTCATGGTAGTACATGATGATAATGGATAATATACGGACACCCCCTACTTAACTTCATGGTAGTACATGATGATATATGGATAATATACGGACACCCCCTACTGAACTTCATGGTAGTTACATGATGATATGGATATATACGGACACCCCTACTGAACTTCATGGTAGTACATGATGATAATGGATAATACGGACACCCCTACTGTACTTCATGGTAGTACATGATGATATATGGATAATATACGGACACCCCTACTAAACTTCATGGTAGTACATGATGATATATGGATAATATACGGACACCCCTACTGAACTTCATGGTAGTACATGATGATATATGGATAATATACAACACCCCCTACTGAACTTCATGGTAGTACATGATGATATATGGATAATATAGGACACCCCCCTACTGAACTTCATGGTAGTACATGATATATATGGATAATATACGGACACCCCTACTGAACTTCATGGTAGTACATGATGATATATGGATAATATACGACACCCCTACTGAACTCATGGTAGTACATGATATATATGGATAATATACGGACACCCCTACTGACTTCATGGTAGTACATGATGATATATGGATATATACGACACCCCTACTGAACTTCATGGTAGTACATATGATATATGATAATATACGGACACCCCTACTAACTTCATGGTAGTACATGATGATATATGGATAATATACAGACACCCCTACTGAACTTCATGGTAGTACATGATGATATATGGATAATATACGGACACCCCTACTGAACTTCATGGTAGTACATGATGATATATGGATAATATACGGACACCCCCTACTGAACTTCATGGTAGTACATGATGATATATGGATAATATACGACACCCCCTACTAAACTTCATGGTAGTAACATGATGATATATGGATAATATATGACACCCCTACTGAACTACTTCATGGTAGTACATGATGATATATGGATAATATACGGACACCCCTACTGAACTTCATGGTAGTACATGATGATATATGGATATATACGGACACCCCACTGAACTTCATGGTAGTACATGATGATATATGGAATATACGGACACCCCTACTACTTCATGGTAGTACATGATGATATAGGATAATATACGGACACCCCTACTGAACTTCATGGTAGTACATGTGATATATGGATAATATACGGACACCCCCCTACTGACTTCATGGTAGTACTGATGATATATGGATAAATACGGCACCCCTCTGACTTCATGGTAGTACATGATGAGATATGGATAATCTACGGACACCCCTACTGAACTTCATGGTAGTACATGATGATATATGGATATATACGAACACCCCTCTACTTCATGGTGTATACTGATGATATATGGATAATTACGGACACCTCCTACTAACTTCATGGTAGTACATATGATTATGGATAATATACGGACACCCCCTACTGAACTTCATGGTAGTACACTGATGATTATGGATAATATACGGACACCCCCTACTGAACTTCATGGTAGTACATGATGATATATGGATAATATACGGACACCCCCTACTGAACTTCATGGTAGTACATGATGTATATGGATAATATACGGACACCCCCTACTAACTTCATGGTAGTACATGATGATATATGGATAATATACGGACACCCCCTACTGAACTTCATGGTAGTACATGATGATATATGGATAATATACGGACACCCCCTACTGAACTTCATGGTAGTACATGAGAATATGGATAATATACGGACACCCCATCTAACTTCATGGTAGTACATGATGATTATGTGATATATACGACCCCCCACCGACTCTTCTGGTATACATGATATATATGGATAATATACGGACACCCCTACTGAACTTCATGGTAGTACATGATGATATATGGATAATATACGCACCCCTACTGAACTTCATGGTAGTACATGAGTGATATATGGATAATATACGGACACCCCTACTGAACTTCATGGTAGTACATGATGATATATGGATAATAACGGACACCCCCCTACTGAACTTCATGGTAGTACATGATGATATAGGATAATTACGGACACCCTACTGAACTTCATGGTAGTACATGATGATATATGGATATATCGGACACCCCCTACTGAACTTCATGGTAGTTACATGATATATGGATAATATACGGACACCCTACTGAACTTCATGGTAGTACATGATGATATGGATAATATACGGACACCCCCTACTGAACTTCATGGTAGTACATGATGTATATGGATAATATACGACACCCCCTACTGACTTCATGGTAGTACATGATGATATAGGGATAATATACGGACACCCCTACTGAACTTCATGGTAGTACATGATGATATGGATAATATACGGACACCCCCTGAACTTCATGGTAGTACATGAGATATATGGATAATATACTACACCCCTACTGAACTTCATGGTAGTACATGATGAATTGGATAATATACGGACACCCCTACTGAACTTCATGGAGTACATGATGATATATTGGAATATACGGCACACCCCTACTGAACTTCATGGTAGTACATGATGATATATGGATAATATACGGACCACCCCTACTGAACTTCATGGTAGTACATGATGATATATGGATATATACGACACCCCCTACTGAACTTCATGGTAGTACATGATGATATATGGATAATATACGACACCCCTACTGAACTTCATGGTAGTACAATGATGATTATGGATAATATACGGACACCTCCTACTGAACTTCATGGTAGTACATGATGATATAGGATAATATACGGACACCCCCTACTGAACTTCATGTGTAGTACATGATGATATATGGATATATGCGACCACCCCTCTAACTTCATGGTAGTACATGATGATATATGGATAATATACGGACACCCCCTACTGAACTTCATGGTAGTACATGATGATATATGGATAATATACGGACACCTCCTACTGAACTTCATGGTAGTACATGATGATATACGGACACCCCTACTGAACTTCATGGTAGTACATGATGATATATGGATAATATACTGACACCCCTACTGAACTTCATGGTAGTACATGATGATATATGGATAATATACGGACACCCCCTACTGAACTTCATGGTAGTACATGATGATATGGATAATATACGACACCCCTACTGAACTTCATGGTAGTACATGATGATATATGGATAATATACGACACCCCCTACTGAACTTCATGGTAGTACATGATGATATATGGATAATATACTGACACCCCTACTAACTTCATGGTAGTACATGATGATATATGGATAATATACGGAACCCCCTACTGAACTTCATGGTAGTACAGTGGATATATGGATAATATACGACACCCCCTACTGAACTTCATGGTAGTACATGATGATATATGGATAATATACTGACACCCCACCTCTACTGAACTTCATGGTAGTACATGTGATATATGGATAATATACTGAACACCCCTACTGAACTTCATGGTAGTACAGATATATAGGATAATATACGGACACCCCTACTGAACTTCATGGTAGTACATGATGATATATGGATAATATACGGACACCCCCTACTGAACTTCATGGTAGTACATGATGATATATGGATAATATACGGACACCCCCTACTGAACTTCATGGTAGTACATGAGATATATGGATAATATACGACGGACACCCCCTACTGAACTTCATGGTAGTACATGATGATTATGGATAATATACGGACACCCCTACTTAACTTCATGGTAGTACATGATGATATATGGATAATATACGGACACCCCCTACTGAACTTCATGGTAGTACATGATGATATATGGATAATTACAGGACACCCCCACTGAACTTCATGGTAGTACATGATGATATATGGATATATCGGACACCCCCTACTGAACTTCATGGTAGTACATGATGATATATGGATAATATACGGACACCCCCTACTGACTGAACTTCATGGTAGTACATGATGATATATGGATATATACGGACACCCCTACTGAACTTCATGGTAGTACATGATGATAATGATAATATACGGACACCCCTACTAACTTCATGGTAGTACATGATGATATATGGATAATATACGGACACCCCTACTGAACTTCATGGTAGTACATGATGATATATGGATAATATACGGACACCCCCTACTTAACTTCATGGTAGTACATGGATGATATATGGATAATATACGGACACCCCTACTGAACTTCATGGTAGTACATGATGATATATGGATAATATACGGACACCCCCACTGAACTTCATGGTAGTACATGATGATATATGGATAATATACGACACCCCTACTGAACTTCATGGTAGTACATGATGATATATGGATAATATACGGACCACCCCTACTGAACTTCATGGTAGTACATGATGATATATGGATAATATACGGACACCCCCTACTGAACTTCATGGTAGTACATGATGATATATGGATAATATACGACACACCCTACTGAACTTCATGGTAGTACATGATGATATATGGATAATATACGGACACCCTACTGAACTTCATGGTAGTACATGATGATATATGGTAGATATACGGACACCCCCTACTTGAACTTCATGGTAGTACATGATATATAGGATATACGGACACCCCCTACTGAACTTATGGTAGTACATGATGATATTGGATAATATACGGACACCCCTACTGAACTTCATGGTAGTACATGATGATTATGGATATATACGGACACCCTACTGACTTCATGGTAGTACATGATGATATATGGATAATATACGGACACCCCTACTGAACTTCATGGTAGTACATGATGATATATGGATAATATACGGACACCCCCTACTAACTTCATGGTAGTACATGATGATATATGATAATATATACGGACACCTCCTACTGAACTTCATGGTAGTACATGATGATATATGGATATATACGGACACCCCCTACTGAACTTCATGGTGTACATGATGATATATGAATATACGGACACCCTACTGAACTTCATGGTAGTACATAGATATATGGATAATATACGGACACCCCTACTGAACTTCATGGTAGTACATGATGATATATGGATAAATACGGACACCCCTACTGAACTTCATGGTAGTACATGATGATATATGGATAATATACGGACACCCCTACTGAACTTCATGGTAGTACATGATGATATATGGATAATATACGGACACCTCCTACTGAACTTCATGGTAGTACATGATGATATATGGATAATATACGGACACCCCTACTGAACTTCATGTAGTACATATGATATATGGTAATATACGGACACCCCTACTGAACTTCATGGTGTACATGTTTGATATGGATAATATACGGACACCCCTACTGACTTCATGGTAGTACATGATGATATATGGATAATATACGGACACCCCTACTGAACTTCATGGTAGTACATGATGATATATGGATAATATACGGACACCCCCTACTGAACTTCATGGTAGTACATGATGATATATGGATAATATACGGACACCCCCTACTGAACTTCATGGTAGTACATATGATATATGGATATATACGGACACCCCTACTGAACTTCATGGTAGTACAATGATGATATATGGATAATATCGGACACCCCTACTGACTTCATGGTAGTACATGATGATAATGGATAATATACGGACACCCCCTACTGAACTTCATGGTAGTACATGATATATATGGATAATATACGGACACCCCTACTGAACTTCATGGTAGTACATGATGATATAGATAATATACGGACACCCCCTACGAACTTCATGGTAGTACATGATGATATATGGATAATATACGGACACCCCCTACTAACTTCATGGTAGTACATGATGATATATGGATAATATACGGACACCCTACTTAACTTCATGGTAGTACATGATGATATATGGATAATATACGGACACCCCTACTGAACTTCATGGTAGTACATGATGATATATGGATAATATAGGGACACCCCTACTGAACTTCATGGTAGTACATGATGATATATTGGATAATATACGGACACCCCCTACTGACTTCATGGTAGTACATGATGATATATGGATAATATACGGACACCCTACTGAACTTCATGGTAGTACATGATGATATATGGATAATATACGGACACCCCCTACTTCATGGTAGTACATGATGATATGGATAATATACGGACCCCCTACTGAACTTCATGGTAGTACATGATGATATGGATAATATACGGACACCCCTACTGAACTTCATGGTAGTACATGATGATATATGGATAATATACGGACACCCCTACTGAACTTCATGGTAGTACATGATGATATATGGATAATATACGGACACCCCCTACTGAACTTCATGGTAGTAATGATGATATAGGATAATATACGGACACCCCTACTGAACTTCCATGGTACTACATATGGTAGTACATGATGATATTTGGATAATATACGAACACCCCCTACTGAACTTCATGGTAGTACATGATGATATATGGATAATATACGGACACCCCTACTGAACTTCATGGTAGTACATGATGATATATGGATAATATACGGACACCCCCTACTGAACTTCATGGTAGTACATGATGATATATGGATAATATACGGACACCTCCTACTGAACTTCATGGTAGTACATGATGTTATATGGATAATATACGGACACCCCCTACTGAACTTCATGGTAGTAC
>CM033476.1:24173377-24239291 GCA_019447015.1 Hymenochirus boettgeri | reverse complement strand
GGAGACAGGAGGAGGAAGACAGAAACATGGAAGGAGGAAAGGTCCCCCCCACGAGATGTAAAAATCCCTTTGCCCAGAAAATTATTTTTTCAGTC
This sequence comes from Hymenochirus boettgeri, assembly GCA_019447015.1. Lineage (NCBI taxonomy): Eukaryota > Metazoa > Chordata > Amphibia > Anura > Pipidae > Hymenochirus > Hymenochirus boettgeri. The sequence goes on along the minus strand of CM033476.1, from coordinate 24,239,196 downwards.
TCGCCTGACGTGTCAACAAGAAGTTCCACAGCCCCATAAATGCAAAAGGTCACCAGACAGAGTTACAAAGGTCGGGGGGAAATAACCAAGAGTGAATAATGAACATTACGTCACCTTAACACTTCATGGTAGTACATGATGATATATGGAGAATAACGGACACCCACTGAACTTCATGTAGTACATTTGATATATGGATAATATACGGACACCCAACTGAACTTCATGGTAGTACATGAGATTATGGATAATAACGTACACCCCCTACTGAACTTCATGGTAGTACATATGAATACGGATAATATACGGACCCCCCTACTGACTTCATGGTCGTACATGATGATATATGGAGATATACGACACCCCCTCATTTTTTTTTTTGGGGTCTGAACTTCAGGTCTACCTATGATATATGGATAATATACGGACCCCCCTACTTAACTTCATGGCGTAGTTACAGGATGATAATGGATGAATATACGGACACCCTACTTAACTTCATGGTAGTTACATTAGATCGTATGATAATATACGGACCACCCCCTACTGACTTCATGGTAGTACATAATGATAAGGATAATATACAACACCCCCTACTGAACTTCATGGAGTACATGATGAATGTATGGATAATATACGACACCCCCTACTGAACTTCATGTAGTACATGGTGATTATATGGATAATATACGGACACCCCTACTGAATACTTCATGGTAGTACATGTGATATATGGGATAATATATCGACACCCCCTACTTACACTTCATGGTAGTACATGATAATATTGATAATATACGGACACCCCTACTTGAACGTCATGGTATATGTATGTAGAATATGATAATATACGGACCACCCCCTACTGAACTTCATGGTAGTACATGATGATATTGATAATATGACGTACCACCCACTCACTTACCACTGGTAGTACACTGATGATATTGATAAATACGACAACCCCTACTGAACTTCATGGTAGTAATGATGATATATGGATAATATACGACCACCCCCTACTGAACTTCATGGTAGTACATAGATTATGATAATATACGACACCTCCTTACTGCACTTCTGTAGTCACTGATGATATATGGATAATCTACCGGACACCCCCTACTGAACTTCATGGTAGTACATGATGATATATGGCTATATAGGAAACCCCCTACTCCATGGTTTACATGATGATATATGGATATATACGACACCTCCTACTGAGACCTCATGGTAGTCACATTGATATATGGATACATATATACGGACCCCCCTACTGGGGAACTTCATGGTCATACATGATGATAATATGATTACATCTACGGACAACCCCTAATGAACTTCATGGAGTACATGGTGAATATGGATAATCTGACCGACACCCTACTGACTTCATGGTAGATACATGATGATATCGTATCATATACGACACCCCCTACTGAACATTCCAGGTAGTACATGATAATATATATAACGAAGCACCCCCCCTAAATTCAGGTAGACTGAATAATGGAATTCGACACCCCTACTGAACTTCATGGTAGTACATGATGATATATGGATAATATCGCGACACACCCTTACTGTAACTTCATGGTAGTACTAGATGATATATGGATAATAACGACGACCCCTCTACTGAACTTCATGTAGTACATGATGATTCATGGATAATATTACGGACACCCCTACCTGAACTTCATGGTAGTACTGGTGGATTATTGGATCAATATAGCGTGACACCCCCTATGACCTTCAATGGTTAGTACATGATGATATAGGATAATAACGGACCACCCCTACTGCGAACTCATGGTAGTACATGATGATAATGATAATATACGGGACACCTCCCTACTGACACTCATGGTAGTCAATGATTAATATGGATAATATACGGACTCGCTCACCCCCTGACGTTATGGTGTACATGATGATCTATTGATTAACTATACGTGACACCCCCCTACTGACTTCATGGTAGTACATGATGATATATGTGATAATATAACGGACACCCCTACTGAACTTTCATGTTAGTACATGATGAATATATGAATAATATACCTGACACCGCCTACTGAACTTCATGGTAGTACATGATATATATTGGATATCTATGACATCCCCCCGCCTTATGAAATAAAATATACTGACACCTCTCAACATGGGTAGTACCTGATGAATATAATGGATAATATACCGGCAACCCTCCTACTGAACTTCATGGTAGTACATGATGATATATGATAAATAACTGACACCCCCTACTGACTTCATGGTAGGACATGGGTACGTATTACTGCAACCACCCTATGACTTATTATTCTGGATCGAATATCGGACACCCCTACTAACTTCATGGTAAGTACATGATGATATTGGATAATATACGTACACCCCTACTGAACTTCATGGTAGTACATGAATGATATATGGATAATATACGGACCAATCCCCCTACTGAACTTCATGGTAGTACATGATGATATTGGAATAACTACACCTTACGATCTGTATACATGATATGATCATACGGACACCCTACTGAACTTCATGGTTGTACATGATGGTGTATTGGATATATAAACGGACACCCCCTACTGAACTTCACATGGTATTACATGATGATATATGGATAATATACGGAACACCACCTACTGAACTTCATGGTAGTACATGATATATCTGGATAATATACCAGACAACCCCTACTTGAACTTCATGGTAGTACAATGATAGATATATGTAATATACGGACACCCATCCCACTGAACTTCATGGTAGTACATGATGAAGATATGGATATATAATACGGACACCCCCTCGAACTTCCATGGTAGTACATGATATGATATGATATATTACGGACACCCTACTGAACCTTCATGGTAGTACTACGATATATTGATAATATACGAACCTTACTAGTAACATGGATATATGACTAAATAAAACGGCCCCTACTTAACTTCATGTGTAGTACATGATGATCATGTGGATATATATGACACCTCTACTGAATTCACTGGTAGTAATGATAATCATGGATATAAATCGACACCCCCTACTGAACCTCATGGTAGTACCATGATGATATTCTGGATAATATACGGAGCAACCCCTACTTAACTCATGGTAGTGACATATGATATATGTGAAATATACGGATACACCCCCTACTGAAATTCATGGTAATGCATGCGATAAATGGTATATACGACACCACCCCTACTAACACTTCATGTAGTACTGATGATATATGGATAATATACTGACACCCCTACTGAAACTTCAGGTAGTACATGACGGTATATGGGATATATACGACATCCGCCCCCTACTAACTTCATGTAGTACTGATGATATATGGTAATAATACTACAACCCCTACTACTTCATGTAGTACATGGGGATCATATGGACACCCCTAACTGACCTATGTAGCAATGGTGATATGATTATCTGACCCAATCCCATAAACACAGCCAGCCAACCCTCTGAACTTCATGGTAGTCACATGGATATGATATAATACGACCTTACTGACTAGTACATATATAGTATATACGGACACCCCCTACTGAACTTCATGGTAGTACATGATGATATATGGATAATATAACTGGGACACCCCCTACTGACTTCATGGTCGTACATATGATATATGGATAATATACAGACAACACCCTACTGAACTTCATGGTCAGTACATGCAGATATTGGATAATATACGGACCCCCTACTGAACTCATGGTGTACATGATGATATATGGATAATATACGGACACCCCTACTGAACTTCATGTATACATGATGATATATGGATAATTACGGACACCCCTACTGAACTTCATGGTAGTACTTATGATATTGGATATATACGGACACCCTACTAAACTTCATGGAGTACATGATGATATATGGATAATATACGGACCACCCCCTACTGAACTTCATGGTAGTACATGTATGTATATGGATATTAGGACACCCCCTACTGAACTTCATGGTAGTACATGGTGATATATGATATATACGGACACCCCCTACTGAATTCTGGTATACATGGTGATATATGGATCATATACGGACACCCCCTACTGAACTTCATGGTAGTACATGATGATATATGATAATATACGGACCACCCCTACTGACTTTCATGGTAGTACATGATATAATGGATAATATACGGACACCCCTACTGAACTTCATGGTAGTACATGATGATATATGGATAATATACGGACACCCCTACTGAACTTCCTGGTAGTACATGATGATATTGGGATAATATCGGACACCCCTACTGAACTTATGGTGTACATGATGATAATGGATAAATATACGGACACCCCTACTGAAATCATGGTATACTGATGATATATGGATATACGGACACCCTTGAACTTCTGGTAGTACATATGATATATGGATAATACGGACACCCCTACAACTTCATGGTAGTACATATGATATATGGATAATATACGGACACCCCCCTACTGACTTCATGGTAGTACATGATGATATATGGATCATATACGGACACCCCCGTACTGAACTTCATGGTAGTACTGATGGATATATGGATATATACGGACCCCCCTACTGAACTTCATGGTGTACATGATTATATGTGAATAATATCGGACACCCCCTACTGAACTTCATGGTAGTACAATTATGATATATGGATAATATACGGACACCCCCTACTTAACTTCATGGTAGTATGATGTATATATGGATAATATACGGACACCCCCTACTTAACTTCATGGTAGTACATGATGATATATGGATAATATACGGACACCCCCTATGAACTTCATGGTAGTACATGATGATTATGGATAATATACGACACCCCCTACTGAACTCATGGTAGTACATGATGATTATGGATAATATACGGACACCCCCTACTGAACTTCATGGTAGTACATGGTGATTATGGATAATATACGGACACCCCTACTGAACTTCATGGTAGTACATGATAATATAGATAATATACATACCCCCCTACGTAACTTCATGGTAGTACATGATGATATATTGATATATACGGACACCCCTACTTAACTTCATGGTAGTACATGATGATATATGGATAATATACGGACCCCCCTACTTAACTCATGGTAGTACATGATGATATATGGATAATATACGGACACCCCCTACTGAACTTCATGGTAGTACATGTATGATATATGGATAATATACGGACACCCCTATGAACTTCATGGTAGTACATGATGATATATGGATAATATACGGACACCCCTACTGTACTTCATGGTAGTACAGGATGATATATGGATAATATACGGACACCTCCTACTGAACTTCATGGTAGTACATGATGATATATGGATAATATACGGACACCCCCTACTGACTTCATGGTAGTACATGATGATATATGGATATAACAGACACCCCCTACTTAACTTCATGGTAGTACATGATGATATATGGATAATATATGGACCACCCCCTACTGAACTTCATGGTAGTACTGATGATAGATGAGTAATATACGGACACACCCTACTGAACTTCATGGTAGTACATGATGATATTGGATAATATACGGACACCCCTACTGACTTCATGGTAGTTAGTCATGATGATATATTATATATACGGACACCCCTACTGAACTTCATGGTAGTACATGATGATATATGGATAATATACGGACACCCCTACACTTCATGGTAGTACATGATGATATATGGATAATATACGGACACCCCTACTTACTTCATGGTAGTACATGATGATATAGGATAATATACAGACACCCCCTACTGAATTCATGGTAGTACATGATGATTCAGATAATATACGGACACCTCCTACTGAACTTCATGGTAGTACTGATGATATATGGATAATATATGACACCCCTACTGAACTTCATGGTAGTACATGATGATATATGGATAATATACAGACACCCCTACAACTTCATGGTAGTACATGATGATATATGGTAATATATGGACACCCCCTACTGAACTTCATGGTAGTACATGATGATATATGGATAATATACGGACACCTCCTACTGAACTTCATGGTAGTACATGATGATATAGGAATATACGGACACCCCCTACTGAACTTCTGGTAGTACATGATGATATATGATAATTACGGACACCCCTACTAACTTCATGGTAGTACATGATGATATAGGATAATATACGGACACCCCCACTGAACTTCATGGTAGTCAATGGTGATATATGGATACTATACGGACAACCCCTACTGAACTTCAGGTAGTACATGATGATATGGATATATACGGACACCTCCCTACTGAACTTCATGGTAGTACATGATGATATATGGATAATATACGGACACCCCTACTGAACTTCATGGTAGTACATGATGATATATGATAATATACGAACACCCTCCGAACGTCATGGTAGTAGTACAATGATATATGGATAATATTCGACACCTCCTACTGAACTTCATGGTAGTACATGAGTGATATAGGATAATATACGGACACCCCCTACTGAACTTCATGGTAGTACATGATTATATATGGATACTATACGGACACCCCTACTGAACTTCATGGTATTATGGATATATGTATAATATACGGACACCCCCTACTGAACTTCATGGTAGTACATGATGATAATGGATAATATACGGCACACCCCTACGGAACTTCATGGTAGTACATGATAATATAGGATTAATATACGGACACCCCTATAAACTTCATGGTAGTACTGATGATATATGGATAATATACGGACACCCCCTACTGAACTTTCATGGTAGTACATGATGATATATGAGATAATATACATGACACCCCCTACTTAACTTCATGGTAGTACATGAATATGGATAATAGTACTGACACCCCCTACTGAACTTCTGTAGGTACATATGATATGATAATAACGGACACCCTATCGAACTTCATGGTAGTACATGGGGATATATTGGATAATATACGGACACCCCCCTACTGAACTTCATGGTAGTACTGGTGATATATGGATAATAGACGGACACCCCTACTTACTTCATGGTAGTACATATGATTATGATAATATACGGACACCCCCTACTGAAACTTATTGTAGTACATGATGATATATGGATAATATACGGACACCCCCTACTGAACTTCATGGTAGTACATGATGATATGGATAATATACTGACACCCCCTTACTGAACTTCATGGTAGTACATGATGATATATGGATAATATACGGACACCCCTACTGAAACTTCATGGTAGTACATGATGATATGGAAATATACGGACACCCCCTACTGAACTTCATGTAGTAAATGATGATATAGATAATATACGGACACCCCCTACTGAACTTCTGGTTTACATGATGATATATGGATAATAACGGACACCCCTACTGAACTTCATGGTAGTACATGATGATATATGGTATATATACGACACCCCTACGAACTTCATGGTAGTACATGGGGATATATGGATAATATAACTGACACCCCTTACTGAACTTCATGGTATGTACATGATGATATTGGATAATATACGGACACCCTACTTAACTCATGGTAGTACATGATGATATATGGATAATATACGGACACCCCCTACGACTTCATGGTAGTACATGATGATATATGGATAATATACGGACACCCCCCTACTGAACTGCATGGTAGTACATGATGATATATGGATAATATACTGACACCCCTACTGAACTTCATGGTAGTACAATGATGATATATGGATAATATACGGACACCCCTACTGAACTTCATGGTAGTACATGAGATGTATGGATAATAACGACCTCCACTAACTCATGGTAGACTATGATATATGGATATCTACGGACACCTCTACTGAACTTCATGGTAGTACATGATGATATATGGATAATATACAGACACCCCTACTGAACTTCATGGTAGTACATGATATATATGGATATATACGGACACCTCCTACTGAACTTCATGGTAGTAACATGATGATATATGGATAATATACGGACACTCCTACTGAACTTCATGTAGTACATGATGATACATGGATAATATACGGACACCCCCTACTGAACTTCATGGTAGTACATGACGATATATGGATAATATACTGACACCCCCTTACTGAACTTCATGGTAGTACATGATGATATATGGATAATATACGGACACCCCTACTGAACTTCATGGTAGTACATGATGATAATGGATAATATACGACACCTCCTACTGAACTTCATGGTAGTACATGTATGATACTGGATATATACGGCACCCCCTACTGAACTTCATGGTAGTACATGGATATTATGGAAAATACTGACACCCCCTACTTAACTTCATGGTAGTACATGATGATAATGGACAATATACGGACACCCCTACTGAACTTCTGGTAGTACATGGGGATATATGGATAATATAGCGACACCCCCTTACTGAACTTCATGTAGTACAGATGAATATGGATAATATACTGACACCCCCTACTGAACTTCATGGTAGTACATGGGATATTGGATATACTGACACCCCCTTACTGAACTTCATGGTAGTACATGATGATATATGGATAATATACGGACACCCCTACTGAACTTCATGGTAGTACATGATGATATATGGATAATATACGGACACCCCTACTGAACTTCATGGTAGTACATGATGATATATGGATAATATACTGACACCCCCTACTGAACTTCATGGTAGTACATGGGGATATATGGATAATATACTGACACCCCCTTACTGAACTTCATGGTAGTACATGAATGATATGATGGATAAATATACGGACACCCCCTACTGAAACTTCATGGTAGTACTGATGATATATGGATAATATACGGACACCCCTACTGAACTTCATGGTAGTACATGATGATATATGGATATTACAGACACCCCCTACTGAACTCATGTAGTACTGAATATGGTAAACGACACCCCTACTGAACTTCATGGTAGTACATGATGAATATGGATAATATACGGACACCCCCTACTGAACTTCATGGTAGTACATGATGATATATGGATAATTACGGACACCCCCTACTGAACTTCATGTAGTACATGATGATATATGGCTAATTACTGACACCCCTCCTTACTTAACTTCATGGGTAGTACATGATTATATGGATAATATATGGACACCCCTACGAACTTCATGTAGTACATGATGATATATGGATAATAACTGACACCCCCTTACTGAACTTATGGTAGTACATGATGATACATGGATAAATACAGACACCCCCTACTGAACTTCATGGTAGTACATGATGATACATGGATATATACGGACCCCCCCTTACTGAACTTCATGGTAGTACATGATGATATATGGATAATATAACTGCACCCCTACTGAACTTCATGGTAGTACATGATGAATATTGATATATACGACACCCCTTACTGACTTCATGGTAGGACATGATGATAATATGGATAATATTGGACACCCCTACTGAACTTCATGGTAGTACATGAATATAGTGGATAATATACTGCCACCCCCTTACGAATTTCATGGTAGTACATGATGATATATGGATATAATAACGACCCCCTACTGAACTTATGGTAGTACATGATGATATATGGATAATATACGGACACCCCCTACTGAACTTCATGCAGTACATGATGATATATGGATAATATACGGACACCCCACTGAACTTCATGGTAGTACCATGATGAATAATGGATAATATACGGACACCCCCTACTGACTTCATGGTAGTACATGATGATATATGGATATATACGGACACCTCCTACTGAACTCATGGTAGTACATGATGATATATGGATAATATACGGACACCTCCTACTGAACTTCATGGTAGTACATGATGATATATGTCATACGGACACCCCTACGTAACTTCATGGTAGTACATGATGATATATGGATAATATACGACACCCCCTATGAATTCATGGTAGTACAGTGATGATTATGGATAATATACGGACACCCCCTACTGAACTTCATGGTAGTACATGATGATATATGGATTAATATACGGACACCCCTACTGAACTTCATGGTATACATGATGATATAGGATAATATACGACACCCCTACTGAACTTCATGGAGTACATGATGAATATATGGATAATATACGGACACCCCTACTGAACTTCATGTAGTACATGATGATATATGGATAATATACGGACACCTCTACTGAAACTTCATGTAGTACATGATGATATATGGATATATACGGACACCTCCTACTGAACTTCATGGTAGTACATGATGAGATATGGATAATATACGGACACCCCCTACTTACTTCATGGTAGTACATGATGATATATGGATAATATACGGACACCCCCCTAAACTGAACTTCATGGTAGTAACATGATGATATGATGGATAACTATACGGACACCCCCTACTGAACTTCATGGTAGTAACATGATATATATGGATAATATACGGACACCCCTACTGGAACTTCATGGTAGTACATGATGTATATATGGATAATATCGGACACCCCTACTGAACTTCATGGTAGTACATGATGATATATGGATAATATACGGACACCCTACTGAACTTCATGGTAGTACATGATGAATATATGGATAATATACGGACACCCCCTACTGAACTTCATGGTAGTATATGATATATGGATAATATACGGACCACCCTACTGAACTTCATGGTAGTACATGATGATATATGGATAATATACGGACACCCCCTACTGAACTTCATGGTAGTACATGATGATATATGGATAATATACGGACACCCCCTACTGAACTTCATGGTAGTACATGATGATATATGGATAATATACGGACACCCCTACTGAACTTCATGGTATACATATGATATATGGAAATATACGGACACCCCCTACTGAACTTCATGGTAGTACATGATATATGGATAATATACGGAACCCCTCTTAACTCATGGTAGTACATGATGATATATGGTATATATACGGACACCCCCTACTGAACTTCATGGTAGTACATGATTATATGGATAATATACGGACACCCCTACTGAACTTCATGGTAGTACATGATGATATATGGATAATATACGGACACCCCCTACTGAACTTCATGGTAGTACATGATGATATATGGATAATATACGGACACCCCCTACTGAACTTCATGGTAGTACATGATGATATATGGATAATATACGGACACCCCTACTTAACTTCATGGTAGTACATGATGATATATGGATAATATACGGACACCCTACTGAACTTCATGGTAGTACAATGATGATATATGGATAATATACGGACACCCCCTACTGAACTTCATGGTAGTACATGATGATATACGGACACCCCTACTGAACTTCATGGTAGTACATGATGATATATGGATAATATACGGACACCCCCTACTGAACTTCATGGTAGTACATGATGATATATGGATAATATACGGACACCCCTACTGAACTTCATGGTAGTACATGATATATATGGATAATAGCGACACCCCCTACTGAACTTCATGGTAGTACATGATGATATATGGATAATATCGGACACCCCTACTGAACTTCATGGTAGTACATGATGATATATGGATAATATACGGACACCCCCTACTGAACTTCATGGTAGTACATGATGGATATATGGATTATATACGGACACCCCCTACTGAACTTTATGGTATGTACATGATGAATATGGATAATATACGGACACCCCCTACTGAACTTCAGGTAGTACATGATGATATATGGTATAATATACGGACACCCCTACTGAACTTCATGGTAGTACATGATGTTTGTAAGGGGGGGAGTTGCCCTTAATGGAAATATTCTCCTGCCTCTGCTAGTAATAAACGATCAATGCTATTAGCCAGTTAATGTCTCCTGCCTTAGATTGTCAGTAGAAACCATTTTCCAAGAAAGGCTAAAACAAAGCTAAATAAATTGTTTAATTGCAAACTATCAGGGAGATTCAATAAAAGTTCTTATGGTTGGTGCTAATTTTGCACCAACCAATCAGATCTTATTTAACATTTCAAAGCTAACATCTGATTGGTTGGGGCAAAATTAGCACCATTTTTTAACAATAAGAACTTTTAATGAGTCGTTTGAAGGAAATGCAGAATATCTTGCACACTGCTCAGGTACACTGTATGTATAAAAATAGCATTGCTAGTACTAGGACGTGTCTATAAAGGGCCTGTGGTTTCATGGTTGCCTGATCTGCTTAATTCTGCCTCCTGTTAACTATATTAGAAAGCTGAGGTTTGGGTTCTTTAAAAGAATGTGTTTAATTGCCCTGCTAAATATACAAAGCAACGTACCAGCGGGGAAGTCTACCATTGCTGCCATGTAGACCACATCCACACCATGTGCATGGAACAATATCAATACCACCAGCTCAGGAGAAATGTTTCTCTTTAGTCTGATTCTTCCTCCCAATTAATCTGCTCTAACTAACAAATTAACAAACACCTTCATTTTCCATGCCAAGAGGACGGTAGGATCTTTAGAGCCTTCAGAATGGTTCTTGCACTTGAGGGAGAGCGGCCCTGGATTGTTCCCTTCACTCCCACAGTGACTTCAAATTACTTTGTGACCTGGATGTTGGGGTTGTAAAAAAAAAAAATTGAACAGTTTCTTATTTTTTCACATGGAGGGATGAGCTGAGTGGATCACCTTGGATCCCGACATTATTGGTGATAGACAATATTATGTAGCCAGACATCCCACCCCAATGGCCAACCAACCCCCTACCCCACCATGATTGTGAGTGCCACCAAACCACCCCCCCCCCATTCCCACATGGAATTTTCAGTACCGCAGAACTATTTTCTAGTTCCCAGAAATTTTGAAAATTTTGTAAATTCCAAATTATAGAAATTTGAAAAGTTTGGAAAAATACTACATGGAATGCCAAAATAGGAACCAAAATAGGATAATTCTTCCCCAGACCATTTCCCAAGTCCCTGAGCCATTTACAGTAACTTACCATCGCTATTATACCTTCATTTTAGGCAGAATGTTTTAGCTCCCATTGACTTCAATAGGTCACTTGTGGATTTCCGAATTTTTAGTGAGTTTGCCCATCCCTCCTGGTTACTGGTTGAAGTACCAGTATCACACACTAAACCTGTGGCAAAGACCAGTATCCAAAGGAAACCCTACAAGCACAGGGACAATATAGAAGCTCATTGCAGATGTAGCACAGTGTGGATTTGAACCAGGGCTTTACCATGGATCTCAAACCCAACTTAGCAGCAGGTTATATTATTTTAACATCTTTTTTTAAAGAGGTCAGCACCCAGCACCCAGTAAAAACCTAGTGGACAGGAAATAACAGGTACATAGTTTAGCATTTAGCTAGAGGCTATGGTGACGTGGTCAGTTCACCCTTTTCATCGTTTATCTATATTTTGTGGCTGTGGTTGCTGCTTTTCTAGTTTTCTATTTCCTCCTGATATTCGCACTTCAGCTAAAGACACTCAATAAAGGCAAAGAGTTTTAAAGGGAAAGGATGCTATAATTATAATCATGAATATAAATTACCCTGACTTAGATATTAGATAGGATGGAGAGGGTTCAGGCTAGATTTCCCTTTCTCATTTTGCCAATAAGGAAAGAAAGACTTCTGGTAATGTCTATTTTTCCTGCTATACCTTCTCACACAGGATTAGTATAGAACCAGATTGTAGAGCAGTTTCAGCTTCATTGAGCCATCATCACTCGCTCAACATCATCAACATAGGCCTCTGGTCTGCAGTGTGAGGTGACAAACATTACCAAGGGATCAAGCAGGATTGTATACCTCAGGGTATAAGCAGTTGCTCAGTTGAGTAAAGTATTTAAAAGCTGGGAAGTTGGGCTTTCATACACATCCTGACGTATGTTCAAAGACCATCAAATTTGTCCAACAATCTTACATGTGTAGGAGTGTCCTGTCCCAACTTCTCCTTTAAATAGGTAGAACTACTGAGAAATACATTACACAGAGCTGTGCTAAGATCCGGGTCACTCATTACCCTCCACTTCCAACCCTCCAACATTCCCCTTAAGTAGGTACCATATTGATAAATACATTACACAGAGCTGTGCTAAGATCAGGTTCACTTCATTATCCTCCATCCTACCCTCCAACATTCCCCTTTAATAGGTACACCATTGATAAATACATTACACAGAGCTGTGCTAAGATCAGGTTCACTTCATTATCCTCCACTTCCTACCCTCCACCATTCCCCTTTAATAGGTACAGTATTGATAAATCATTACACAGAGCTGTGCTAAGATCAGGTTCACTTCATTACCTCCACTTCCTACCCTCCAACATTCCCCTTTAAATAGGTACACTATTGGAAATACATTACACAGAGCTGTGCTAAGATCAGGTTCAATTCATTATCCTCCACTTCCTACCCTCCAACATTCCCCTTAAATAGGTACACTATTGGGAAATACATTACACAGAGCTGTGCTAAGATCAGGTTCACTTCATTATCCTCCACTTCCTACCCTCCAACATTCCCCTTTAAATAGGTACACTATTGATAATACATTACACAGAGCTGTGCTAAGATCAGGTTCACTTCATTATCCTCCACTCCCTACCCTCCAACATTCCCCTTTAAATAGGTACACTATTGGGAAATACATTACACAGAGCTGTGCTAAGATCAGGTTCACTTCATTATCCTCCACTTCCTACCCTCCAACTTCCCCTTTAAATAGGTACACTATTGATAAATACATTACACAGAGCTGTGCTAAGATCACGTTCACTTTATTATCCCCACTTCCTACCCTCCAACATTCCCCTTTAAAAGGTACACTATGATAAATATTACACAGAGCTGTGCTAAATCCGGTTCACTTCATTATCCTCCACTTCCTACCCTCCAACTTCCCTTTAAATAGGTACACTATTGATAAATACATTACACAGAGCTGTGCTAAGATCAGGTTCACTTTATTATCCTCCACTTCCTTCCGCCACATTCCCCTTTAAATAGGTACACTATTGATAAATACATTACACAGAGCTTGCTAAGATCAGGTTTACTACACTATCCTCCACTTCCTACCCTCCAACATTCCCTTTAATAGGTACACTATTGATAAATACATACCAGAGCTGTGCTAAGATCAGGTTCACTTCATTATCCTCCACTTCCTACCCTCCAACATTCCCCTTTAAATAGGTACACTATTGATAAATACATTACACAGAGCTGTGCTAAGATCCGGTTCACTTCATTATCCTCCACTTCCTACCCTCCAACATTCCCCTTTAAATAGGTACACTATTGATAAATACATTACACAGAGCTGTGCTAAGATCAGGTTCACTTTATTATCCTCCACTTCCTTCCCGCCACATTCCCCTTAAATAGGTACACTATTGATAAATACATTA
The DNA here is from genome assembly GCA_019447015.1 of Hymenochirus boettgeri. NCBI lineage: Eukaryota > Metazoa > Chordata > Amphibia > Anura > Pipidae > Hymenochirus > Hymenochirus boettgeri. The sequence continues at coordinate 24,223,702 of CM033476.1, read as the reverse complement.
CACAGAGCTGTGCTAAGATCAGGTTTACTACACTATCCTCCACTTCCTACCCTCCAACATTCCCCTTTAAATAGGTACACTATTGATAAATACATTACACAGAGCTGTGCTAAGATCAGGTTCACTTCATTATCCTCCACTTCCTACCCTCCAACATTCCCCTTTAAATAGGTACACTATTGATAAATACATTACACAGAGCTGTGCTAAGATCAGGTTCACTTCATTATCCTCCACTTCCTACCCTCCAACATTCCCCTTTAAATAGGTACACTATTGATAAACATTACACGAGCTGTGCTAAGATCAGGTTCACTACATTTTCCTTCCCCTGTTCTATGTTGTGTTTCTAAATGTAACTATTAAATGGGGTATGTGTGGGTTTGGATCTTTCTGTTGGATCATATTTGTTGTTGTTATGTTACAGGTTCAACCAAGGCTCTTGGGATTTTGTACTAACTTCACTCAAGATATTGTTCATGTTGCTCAGGTAAAGCTGACATCCCGTACACATGCTCGCCTTTGATAAATAAGCCTCTGATAACTGCATGTGTGTGGCCATTTTATTGGGCGGTTGTTCTGATTTGACAGGTCCGACCACCAATGAAGCCCAACTGAATGGCCACAAATGCGATTATCGCCCAAATAGGCGAATGTTGTACAGATCCTTAGGGCAAGGTCACACTGCTCGCACAATCGCACGGAAAACCTTACTAGAATGCAGTGTGGCCCTTAGTCTCAGAGAAGGCGGAAGAGTTGGACCCACATTTAAGCAAACCTAAGTATTGGCCGTGTATTAACCTTATTGCTTTCATTTACCATAGAGAAGGCAGGCTCCCATTAAGATATACATTAGATATACTTTTGTGTTTAGATCAATGAATTCATTGTCAGAGATATGGACGCCATTCATACATTTATGTTACAGCCGATAAAGATGTCAGTACTACATTTTTACCTCTCTCAATTGTAGTTTGAGATAATGTAAAGTTTTTTTGAGTGAAGTATAGTGACGCTTTAAAGTGCTTGCTTACAACTAGGCCTTTAACAACCACACAAGAGCACATTTGGTTTTTTAAAGGTTCGGGAGACCACATTAGTTTTACTCATATGTCCTGTGTTTTTTTGGTTGGGCCGATATAATAGATAATGTCTTCTGGGGGCACTGAATATCCATCTGTGTGGGCAGTTTATGTATACCATCTGTGTAGTGCATATATATATACCAGTCTGTGTGGGCAATTATTATACCAGTCTGTGTGGGCACTTATGTATCCCATGGTCTGTGTAGGCAATTATATAGTACCAGTCTGTGTGTGGGCAATTATCTGTATACCATTCTGTGTAGGCAATTACAGTTGTGTCACCATCTGTGTAAGCAGATCTGTGTAGAGCAGTCTGTGGCATTTATATATCCAGTCTGGTACTGGGCATTAATGTACAGTATATCAATCCTGTTAGGCAATATGTCACCAGTCTATGGGCAATTATATATACCAGTCGTGTAATTGGCCAATTATTCACGTTATCGTCTGTACTAGCAATTATGTCTACCCAGTGCTTGTAGGCTTATATATCACCATTCTGTATTGGGCAATTATTTACAGTATTATCAGTCTGTGTAGCACATTATGTATCCAGTCTATGTGGTGGCAATTTGTAATACCGTCTGTTGGCAATTCTAATCCAGACTGTGGCAAATAATTTTACCATTTCTATGTTAACAATTATATATCCAGTCCTATGTGGGGCAATCTGTCTTCTTTCCGATCCTAGCTATGCCCCTGGTTTTAAAGAGTATATATTGACCCTATGTTAGGTAATTGTTTTTCTTTTTAGAAAAACATTCTGGGGATTTTTAAACTGTACACCTTAAAACTTTCCTATTGCCCAATCCCATGTCTGAAATTAATATCCTGTCTTTCTTAGGACCTCCCTGCGGAACATTGAAGCAACCCAACTCAGGCCCTCCAACCCTTCCACCACGCAGACATTATCATTCCCCTCAGAACGAGCATGAAAGAGACAGCCAGCCGTCCCCGACCGCCTCTCGAACAAACATCCCGAGTCCAAGGCTTCAGAACCAAAATATCTGTGATGGAAACTTTAAATACTGGCTCTTTTAAGGAGAAATGTTTTTTGTCTTAAGGTAAGTTCCTGTAGACATTTTTTAATGAGAAAAGCAGTTCAAGTAATCATAATATCTTATAGAGTTAAATCTCCACATCCTATATATGTTTTTTGTGTCTTCACTTTTATGTCTCTGGGCAACTATATGGACAAAAAATTTAAACTCTTTATTTGGCCAGGGAGTAAGTGTCCCCTACCTCCCTTAATGCTTTTTTACCATGAAGCTGTAAATATGCCATCTTGGCTGTGGCTGAATGTGTTCATTGCTGCCCATCTTCCAGCATTCTCAGGCCCATAACCAGGTCACTAAATTGTAACATTTTCCATAGGGCATCCAAATTAGGGCAATTAAAGGGAAGTCCAGACCTCAAATTAAAAACATGTAGTACAAGGTAAATCATCCCCAAAAGCCCTAGACTGTAAATAGTTTGAAATCGGAAATGTATAAGTCTAACCTGAAATCCCTGCACAAGGTCATGTTGCCCCTTTTTTCTCTGCTTCCTGGTCCTTTCATTTAGCACTGTCGCTATAGATTTGACAGTTGACATCACCTACCCAATGAACTGAATGTTATCCCCTTGCTCTGCCTCTTCGAGCATGCTCAGGCTCAGTCCAGGTAACTTAATTGCTCATTTCCATAGGCTCCAGAATAAGCAGGCATACAGTAAATGAATCTCATAGCGCAAGTAGATATATTAACATATTTTAAAGAGGAAATTCTTTTAAAGATATATTAATGAGGGTGAGTTGTCCTTTAAAGCGGTCAAGCCAAGGATAACAGCATCTCTAAGGCTCATGCTTCCTCAGCAGAAAACAAAAACCCTTCAAATAAATATTATGATTTTTAAAACTTCATTTTAGTAATGTTCCCTTTAATTATGCACAAATAAGCCTCAATGATTTGAATCCCTCTGGGTAATTTCCCCTCACATTTTTCATGGCTGCTTTGTAGTGATGGCAGATATCCGAAATGCTTCATCTTCTTATCCTTCTGGCAGGATCGTGGTTTTTGGCGCCTTCGGAACAACAAAGTTCAGGACGGTGTACCCGATGAATTCGAACAGTTCTGGAAAGGGCTTTACCCTGCCAAGATCATGCAGCTTATGACGTTCAGATTGGGAATTTTGTTTTTTTCAAAGGTTTGTGTTTTGTGAATTCGCTATGGCCCTTTTAGAAGCTCCGCAAAAGGTTTGTGGTTTAACTTGCTATTGGCTAGAAAGCTCCGTAAGGCTATGGCCCCACACACGCAACTAAATCGCTAACTCGCGCAACGCAATCGTGAGCGTTATCGCCCCGCGTTGTGGTGCGTCATTCTTGTCGTTTCTGTTTGCGCGTGCGTTTTGCACATTTGATTTTGCCGTTTTCCTTTATGGCAACCACAGGCTTCATACGCACCAAAATGGATGCTGGTTACCAAAACGGAAAACGGATGCGCAAATCACATTCGCTTTGGGACTCTGGGGAAAACGCATGCCAAACCTTAAAGTGGGGCCTAGCCCTTAAGTTTGTGTTGAATGCGATGCTTAAAGCTCCGTAAAGGTTTTTGTGTTGATTGCTATTGGCCTAAGCTCCTGTAAATGGTTTTGTGTTGAATTGCTATTGGCTAAAAGCTCCGAAAGGTTGTGTTGAATTGTTATTGTGCTAGAAGCTCCATAAAGGGTTTATTTTAATGTACGCGTGTCAAACCTGCTTATACACAGGGAATCTTTTTAGTCTGTGGTTTCTTCCTTCTGCATCCGCGTTCAGGTTTTGTGTTATCATTACTTTGCATTCATGTTCAGGAGACAAGTTATGTTGGTGTTTAAGGAATGACCGCAGAACCAGGTTCCCACACAGCTCGTTTGAGTTGGAAGCTGCTCCCCGGGAAGGGATTGACAACGGCTCTGCGCTGGGAGACCTTCAGCAAAACCTATTTCTTTAAGGAGATACCGAACTGGAGATACAATGAGGAAAAAAGTCATCAATCCAGATAACCCCCAACCTATCACATATGGAAAGGAATCCCCGAGTCCGCCTCCAGGAGCATTTGTCAGCAAAGAAGGACTGTAAGTGAAAAAAAGACGGAAAATTTCCTCCTTTTGTTTACACCATTATTAGTGATGGCAACGTATGTAATGTCGATTTTCTTCGTAACCCTCCAAATGGTTTGTTGTCGGTATTTGCTCAAATGTATAGCTTCGATTCTGTATAAACCTTCAAATGTAGCGTTTTGGTAAACCCTCGAATGTAGCGTTCGTACCCTCAAATGTACGTTCGGTAACCTCAAATGTACGTTCGGTAACCCTCGAATGTAGTGTTTCGGTAAACCCTCGAATGTAGCGTTAAGGTAACCCTCTAATGTAACGTGTTGGTAACCCCGATGTAGCGTTCGGTAACCCTCGAATGTAGCGTTAGGTAACCCTCAAGGTAGCGTTCGGTAACCCTCGAAGTAGCGTTCCGTTAAACCCTTCAATGTAAGCGGTTCGGTACCCTCAATGTAGTGTTCGGTAACCCTCGAATGTAGCGTTAGAGTAACCCTCTAATTGAACGTTTGGTAACCCCCTCTGTCGTTCTACTCTATGTAGCGTTAGGTAACCCTCGAATGTAGTTGGTACCCACTGATGTCAGGTAACCCTCTAATGTACCGTTTGGTAACCCTCGATGTAGCGTTCGTAACCCTCAAATGTAGCTTCGGTAACCCTCAAATGTAGCGTTCGGTAACCCTCAGAATGTAGCGTTGTAACCCCTATGTAACGTTTGGTACCCCCGAAGTATCGTATCGGGTAACGCCTCTAATGTGAACGTTTGTAACCCTACCTCGAATGGTTAGCGTTTTTTTCGGATACCCTTCATGAGTCGAACCCTCAATGAGCCTTACGGTACCCTCAATGTAGCGTTGGTAACCCTCAATGAGCGGTACCTCAATGTTAGCGTTAGGTAACCCTCGAATGTAGCGTTAGTAACCCTCTAATGTAACGTTTGGTAACCCTCGAATAGTCGTTCGTAACCCTCAAATGTAGCGTTCGGTAACCCTCAATGTAGCGTTCGGTAAGCGCCTCGAATGTAGCGTTAGGTTAACCCCGAATGTAGCGTTAATACCCCCGAATGTAGCTCGGTAACCAACCACAATACACAAGAAACCTGACTGTATCGGTTACGTAAACCCTCGAATGTAGCCGTTCGCAACCCTCGAATGGTATCGTTAGGTACCCTCGAATGTACGTCGTAACCCTACGAATGTGCGTTAGGTAACCCTCGCATTAGCATTAGTAAAGTCTTAAACCCTCCAATGTAGCGTTAGGTACCCTCGAATGTAGAGTTACCGATTAGGTAGGTAACCCTCAAATGAGCGTTGGGTAACCCCTCGACATGTATGCGTTTGGTAACCCTCGAATGTACGTTCGGTAAACCCTCACTGAAGCGAGTACTCATGTAGCGTTAGGTCCCGTCGAATGTAGCGAGGTCCCTACCCTCGCTAATGTATCGTTCGGTAACCTACCTCGAAGTAGCGTTAGTACCCTCGACATGTAGCTTAAGCGATGTACGACCCCGAATGTTAGCGTTAGGTAACCTCAAATGTAGGCGTTAGGTAAACCCTGCGAATGTAGCGTTCTGTGAAACCCCTCAATGAGCAGTTAGGTAACTCCTCCGTAATGTATCGTTAGGTTACCCTCGAATGTACGTAGGTAACCCTCGAATGTTAAGCATTCGTACCCCGCAATGTAGCGTTAGGTAATCCCTTGAATGTAGCGTTCGTAACCCTCGATATGTAGCGTTCGGTAACCCTCGAATGTACGTTTGGTAACCCTCAAATGTAGCGTTAGGTTAAACCTCCGAATGTTAGCGTTAAGAAACCCTCGAATGTAGTTCGGTAACCCTCAAATGTATCGTTAGGTAACCCCGAATGTAGCGTTCGGCAACCTCGATGGTATCGGTTTGGGTAACCCCTCGAGTAGCGTTCGGTAACCCCTCTAATGTAACGTTTGGTAACCCTCGAATGTAGCGTTCGGTAACCCCTCAAATGTAGTGTTCGGTAACCCTCGAATGTAGCGTTAGGTAACCCTCAAATGTAGCGTTCGGTAACCCTCGAATGTAGCGTTAGGTAACCCTCGAATGTAGCGTTAGGTAACCCTCTAATGTAACGTTTGGTAACCCTCGAATGTAGCGTTCGTAACCCTCAATGTACGTTCGGTAACCTCAAATGTAGCGTTCGGTACCCTCGAATGTACGTTAAGTAACCCCGATGTACGTTAATAACCCTCGAATGTAGCGTTCGTAACCCTCGAATGTATCGTTAGGTAACCCTCGAATGTAGCGTTCGGCAACCCTCGAATGTACGTTAGTAACCCTCGAATGTAGCGTTCGTAACCCTCGAATGTAGCGTTAGGTAACCCTCAATGTAGCATAGGTAACCCTCGCATTCTAGCGTTAGGTAACCCTCAAATGTAGCGTTGGTAACCCTCGAATGTAGCGTAGGTAACCCGCAAATGTAGCGTGGTACCCCTCAATGTAGTCGTTCGGATAACCCTCGAATGTAGCGTTCGGTAACCCTCTCGTGTACGTTAGGTACCCTCGAATGTATGTTAGGTAACCCTCGAATGTAGCATTCGGTAACCCTCGAATGTAGCGTTAGGTAAACCCTCGATGTACGGTTAAGTAACCCAATGTAGCGTTCGGTAACCCTCGAATGTAGCGTTAGGTAACCTCAAATGTAGCGTTAGGTAACCCTCGAATGTAGCTTTCGTATCCCTCGAATGTAGCGTTAGGTAACCCTCGAATGTAAGCGTTAGGTACCCTCGATGTAGCGTTAGTTGACCCTCGAATGTAGCTCCGGTAACTCCTCGAATGTAGCGTTAGGTACCCTCGAATGTAGCGTTCGGTAACCCTCGATGTAGCGTTCGGTAACCCTCGAATGTAGCGTTTGGTAACCCTCAAATGTAGCGTTAGGTAACCCTCGAATGTAGCGTTAAGTAACCCTCGAATGTAGCGTTCGGTAACCCTCAAATGTATCGTTAGGTAACCCTCGAATGTAGCGTTCGGCAACCCTCGAATGTATCGTTAGGTAACCCTCGAATGTAGCGTTAGGTAACCCTCGAATGTACGGTTAGTAACCCTCAAATGTAGCGTTCCGGTATAACCCTCGAATGTAGCGTTTGTAACCCTCGAATTACGTTAGTAACCCTCGAATGTAGCGTTAGGTAACCCTCGAATGTTGCGTTAGGTAACCCTCAAATGTAGCGTTGGGTAACCCTCGAATGTAGCGTTAGGTACCCTCGAATGTAGCGTTAGGTAACCCTCGAATGTAGCATTCGGTAACCCTCGAATGTATCGTTAGGTAACCTTCGAATGTAGCGTTAAGTAACCCTCGAATGTAGCGTTCGGTAACCCTCGAATGTGGGAGCGTTAGGTAACCCTCAAATGTAGCGTTAGGTAACCCTCGAATGTAGCGTTCGGTAACCCTCGAATGTAGCGTTAGGTAACCCTTGAATGTAGCGTTAGGTACCCTCGAATGTAGCGTTAGGTAACCCTCGAATGTAGCATTCGGTAACCCTCGAATGTACGTTGTACCCTCGAATGTAGCGTTCGGTAACCCCTCGAATGTAGCGTTAGGTAACCCTCGAATGTAGCGTTAGGTAACCCTCGAATGTAGCGTTAGGTAACCCTCGAATGTAGCGTTCGGTAACCCTCGAATGTAGCATTAGGTAACCCTCGAATGTAGCGTTCGGTAACCCTCGAATGTACCATTCGGTAACCCTCGAATGTAGCATTTGTAACCCTCAAATGTAGCGTTCGGTAACCCTCAAATGTAGCGTTCGGTAACCCTTGACTGTAGCGTTCGTAACCCTCGAATGTAACGTTCGGTAACCCTCGACTGTAGCGTTCGGTAACCCTCAAAGTAGCTACGCTGTCGGTAACCCTCAAATGTGAGCATTCGTAACCCTTGACTGTAGCGTTCGGTAACCCCTCGAATGTATCGTTCGTTCCCCCCCCAAATGTGCGCTCGTTATCCCTCATATGCAGTGCTCTAAACCCTTGAATGTATCGCTCAGTAACCCTTGAATGTAGTGCTCATACCCTTGAATGTATGCTCAGTAACTCTGAATTAATTTCGGTAACCCTTGAATGTAAGCATTCATAACTCTCGAATGTAGCGCTCAGTAACTCTCGAATGTATCGCTCAGGTAACCCTTGAATGTATCGCTCATAACCCTTGAATGTAGTTGCTTCAGTAACCCTTGAATGTATCGCTCAGTAACCCTTGAATGTATCGCTCTTAACCTTGAATGTATCGCTCGTAACCCTTGAATGTATCGCTCATACCCTTGATGTATCGCTCAGTCACCCTCGAATGGGAGAACTTTCCGAACGTTTACTGAAGCTCCCGAAGTTCGGAAACGAACCGAACTTACGGAAGTTGAAAACTCGTCCATCTCTATTTGTACTTGTCATTATTTGTGCTTTTGAGAGAGGCTGACGGTGTGGACAATATCTGTAATTCTAAATACAAACTGGAGATGATTAGGCATCAACATACAGGGAGATGTATTTAGCAGGGACAAACGCTAGCTTACGTGTTGGTTAGGTAAGTGTGTTTTTTTTTTATTGCCTCATATTAAAGGTGCGTTAATTTCGTGCTACATAGTAACGCAAGATTTAACGCAACTGACTTTGCATCGATGCACCCATAGATAACTATAATGTGTTATGGGTTCACTGGAGATTGCATAACCAACACAGACATAAATAACCAGGCTTCATAGGAACCACTGATTTATTGGCTATGTACAGGATAAGGCATTAAGTCCACACAGCGAGAATAAAAATAATAAATAATATAATAAATAATATGTTTGCTTTAACTGTCTCTTTCCTTCCCCAGCCATACACCTATTTCTATAAAGGAAATAATATTGGAAATTCGATAACCAGAGTTAACTTGGAACCATGATTTCCAAGGTCAATTGTCAAGACTGTATGGCTGCAACCAAAAGACTTAGACAACAGTAGGACCCCGCCAACTTCCCCAGGACGACGTGGACTATTAATGGTCAAGATTATCGACGATGCCCAGCACTGTGAACGCATAGCTGTGTCATCCCATGTATATTGTCGCTGTGGCATCCTCGTCTTGGTATACTACTATAATTCCAATTTAAAAAAACAAGGATACAACAGAACGTAAAAAAACAAACGACGTGAAGGGGATGAAAGTCGAATCGGGAACAACGAACGGGAAAGAAAAAGGTGAAAAAGTAAAATAAGAGCAAGTAACGGAGGAAGAGAAAAAAAACACACATAACTTGATCAGTAGGAGTGTTAGAGGTCATTACAAACTCCCCTTCTAGTGTATGACAGGGTGACCGGGATTTTTAGCTACATTTCGGATCCAGTCCATGACAGTTGGAACTAATCACATCCTTGTCCACAAATCAATAGAGCAAGGTGCTAAACGTGAACCTCTTCTACTGCTCATCCGTTTTTTCTATGGGCTTTTTAATGATCACTTTGTGAGTGCCAGCATCCATGCTTGAAAATCCTTCAAACATAAAGATAAGAATGGAACTAAACCTTGACAACCAGCTATCTCTCATCGGTCGAGTTTCTATAACTTCTTTTTACCACTTGTGGCGAGAATTGTCACCCCCCCCCTAGCTTTCTATGATAAGGCTCTGAATGATTGCCATAATACATCCTTGAGCAAGGCCTACAGGTCCTTTTTATTTCTTCTGATAAGGCACAAAGCAGAGCACATCGGAGGGGGCGGGGGGTGAAACCTGTTTTTAAAATGCACAAATAAAAAAGGAACTGCTTTTTTTTTCAATCCCTGCTGGTCAGAATTATTAAACACAATGGTTGTTAAATATAGAGTATTGAATTGGAATGAACTGCTTGCCCAAAGAAATCAAAAAGAGATGTCTGTCTTTTTCCAGGGTGTCAAACCTCGCTGAGACAGAGAGCGAGAGTAGAAGATTAAACGATCCAATCCACCCCCGACGATATCTGGTTTACATTGCATTCATGTAGAAGCCTAGAAGAAAGTGAATAAAACAAATGTTATATGGAAAACACGTTACTTGTTGAATCATCCAAAATAAGATAGTTCATGGTTTTTATTTTTTAATCAAGGTGAAGTAACCTTTTTTTTTCTTCTTCTTAATCTGTGAAAGAAGATGTCTCATTGACTGTATTACTAATTTAAAGGGCATGTTCACCCCTTAATTGAAAACGTTTATGTAAATAAATCAACTCCCCCAAACACACTAGTTAGAATAACAGAAAGCGACAGATGTAGGTTTCTCTGCCCTCCTCTCCAAGCTCATTACAAGCTTGAGCGATGCTCAGAGTAGGAAGCTAAAGAAATAGCATGATCATGGGCTGTGATTACAACTGTAACATCTATGAGTGACCGAAGTACGAGGTATCAGAAAGAGAGTCAACAAGTCTTCTGCATTCCAGTTTAATCTTTATCTATCATTTTCTACTACTGCGGTTTTGGGGGGGGGCCTGTTTTACCTACCCTTATACAGTTTTTTATATAATGGATGGACTTGCCATTTAAACATCATCTGCTGTTTCATTTGCAGATTTAAAGGCAACTTAAGCCGACTGAATTTTAATCACTCGCAAAACAAGCTGTGTACAACTAAAGGTTCCGTCTTTTGATTTCACACCTTCATAAAAAGCCTTCCTTACATCAGCAGACCCATTCAAGTTGACAGTGGAAGGACACTGGTAACTGAATGGGTGCGCATATGGTAAGCCTGGAAGTATGTTGGAGGGTGGGAACTTGCTTTGTAGTCTGTCTGCAAATGTACTGACACCAGCATATGGATAGAATTGTATTCAGTATTTAGCGGAACATTGTAAACATAACAGTGTTTCTCTCGTGTGTTTAAAGTGATTTCTGACATTTTCTAACTTTATATTATATCCACAATTCGTGTTAGTGTTATGTTAAAAAATGGACTCGGCTTATACAAAAACATAAGCACATCTACAGAGACATAAAACTCTATCCAGGTGTATTTCATTCATATGATCATTTTATTACTAGATTTAGCTGTTCCTATAGCTAAGGCCGTGGATTTTCCCACCGGCTGTACACAAATTCTTACTGGATTGAGCAGAATGTGATACAACGTCTCTCTTTATCTACTTCTTTCAGTGATTCAGTGAGTTTTTAAAGTGACATTGCGTTCACGCTGACTTTATAGGGATTTTACTTTTCTCTCATTTATAATCCTGCTTAATTAAGATTGTGCCACTTCTTCCCCCTTAAATAGTTATTTACATTAGAACGTGATGCAGACTGTGTCGTTTCAGTGTAGACCATGCAGCATCCGTTAATGAGCTGATATTAAGACTTGCAGTGCGTAGATTTCACCGGCTTGGTTTTAAAGCAAAGAGGCGGCAACATTAAAGGACAACTGCACTGTATAAAATGAATTTTTAAAAAAGAAAAAGTACTGGGGGCAGGGAGTTATGAAAGATTATTCCGACTCTCCCAATAGCACGTCCCGTTTCCATCTCCCAGGTTAGTGTCCTGGGCTTTCCTGTTATTAAAAAATGCTGAAGCACTGAGGAAGCCTGGTTTTCTTTGTCCTGGATTGGGAGGTAGGTATTTACAATCCTACTTACTGTTACAGTACTTTTTCTATTTACCTGGTTTTTTTTTTAAACTTCATAAAAGTTCTCCTATTAATAACACACATCTTAGTGCGACTACCTCTGGGTTCAGGAAGGAACCAGCTGACAAACTTGAAGATGTCATGCCAACACCATCAGTCTTAATTCGTAAGAGGTGCAAAAATCTGCCCATGCTATTATTTTGCAGCAACCAATCAAAGGTTTGGCATTCTTATAGGGCCCATGTACTGGAGCCACTATCCTCTCTATTTCACCTGCAGTTCAATGGCACCGTGACGAAATTTGGTATCATTAGGTATGGAAACCTGTGCATATTGAATTAGTTCCCTCTTTTGTGGGGACTTTGACTTTTTTTTTGCTTCTCTGTAATAAGTTCCCTCTAATTTATTGTAGTCTTTGTCGGGTGTACAGTAAGGTAGCCCTGTAATGGCACAAACAAAAAATTCTCAGTTGCCCTGCCCAGGCAGAAATTACTTTAGGGGCCTGTAGAGGTCCCATAAACTTACTTAGTATTGAGCAATGAACTAGGGTGGCCGCCACTTTGTAAGGTCACCCCCCCTTCACCAATCCTATCCATTTCCACACATAGCCCAGCCCACCCCAATGTCCTCATTGTTCCTGGGTCAGCCACATATTGGGCAGCCCTGGCCTGTGTAATAAATTGTTCTCTTGTGCAAGATTTAGCAAAGTGCAGCATGGAATTAGGGTCAGAAGATAATAAATAAATCATTGGACTTGTTTTAAAGGCTCAGTTCATTTAGGAAATACATATGGAATTTAAAGCTGTGATATGAATTGTGTCACTTAGTTCATCATCCATCCATGCTCCTCATTCACACACACCCAGAGGAACACTCTGCAAACCCAGTCCCCTGCAGTGCGCCATCCTTTCACAATGACAAGGAACAGCCCGGCAGGGCCGTCTCTAGACTTTCTGGCACCTGAAAATAAAATCCAATTCTGCCCCCCTCGGCGCACCACTGTAAGGATGTGTTTTTATAATGAAAAAGGGAGATGCTTTGTCTGGAAGTGGGGTTTGGCTTGTTAAGAAGTTAGAGGGGCTTGCTAAATAATGCCCACAATGACTGGTATTAGATGCCACAGTAACTGGTAAATGAGCCCAACATTGATTTTTGATCAAATGAATTGCCAGTCAAACAGCCAGCCAGTCAATTTTTTTTCTGCCATCAAAACTGCTGCCTCCCTACAGGGTGCTGCTCTTAATTGTCTTCACCCTTGCCTCATTAGAGAGGCGCCCTGCGTCCCGCCGGTCGGGATTGGTCAGAAAAGATACTGAATCACTTCAACCCCATCACAGAAAACACATCTTATTTATTTCTACAGCCTTTTGAAGTTTTTCTAATTGTAATAGACCAGTAAAAAGACATAATCTGATTGGCTAGGCACATTTTAGCACCTCTTAATGAATAAGCTGAAAATGTTTCGGTTTGCTTGTTTCTGACGTTTTTTTATTGACAACGCCTCACTGTGAACCAAGTTCTTTTGGACAAGCAACATGCACAACAGTGGCCTATATTTACCTTGCAGTTTATAGCTATGGGAAGATTCCCATGGGAATCTTTTATCATTCCTATTGGCAATGGAATTGAACCTTCCTATAAAGATCTGCAGGATGTTCTTTACTGATGGTTCACAGACAATTAAAAAAACCAAATCCCTTGGTTGTTTTTTCCTGCTGACACAACAAAGGGTGCGTTGTACAAAAATCCGATGCTTGCAACCTGCAACTCCCAGCATTCCCTCAGCTGCTTACTGCGCAGAGCAGGATTATCCATTAAGGCAACCTAGGCAGCTTCCTAGTGCCCTGTAAACACCAGGGGCCCTCGCTCAGTACTTCAGCCATACAATACAAGAACAGTAGGGTCAAATGTCAGCCCTTCCCGGGGCCCAATATAATCTTAATCCATCTCTGACTGTGGGGAGTTTAGCTTACAATAATATCTGTAGGCCACAGGTTGGACATCCCTCCTTTCCCTTTCCCTTTACAGACTATTGTGGCACAAGAAAACCTACTTTTCCCTCACTAGTTAATTAGGGGAAAATGGGTGAAAACTTTTTCTGTGTGTTGATATCACCAATGTCAAAGTAAATTGTTTTTTGACAATAGCAACGGGGAAAAACAATGTTCAGTGTTAAGGTCATACACATGTCCAATAGGACGCAAGATACACTCATGACAAATGGCCGCTTTGGCCGATAGTCGCGTAGCGTGTATGCGCTTGCATGGGCGTGCTTGTTGGTCCACCATGGCAATTGACGAACGATGCCCGACAAATGCATACTCACGCACGATTATCAGCCGAAATGGCTGTAAACTGCGTTTTGCATGCCCGTCCGTCGTTCCTCGTCTGTCCTATCGGATGTGTGTACGAGGCTTAAGATACAAAAAAAATCTCTATCTAGTACTTCTAAGCGTAAAACTAATGGATAATAGCCAAATAATAAATTTTCAGCAATTATTTGTTTGATTGTCCGCGCAGGCTAATACCTGGTTTTGAATTTGGGATGCCGGGGGCATCCACCAGTAAGGTGGAATTTGTAAGCAAAGACCATTTGGGCATGACAAATGGCCTGCACAATATAATGGGCAGTATGAATGTTTATAACGTTTTGTCTGTGGGATGCAATGCTGCTTATATTAGTTTATTGTAGTCTGTCCATAATCACCAAAATCAATACGCGCTTTATATCTTTACAGAGGATAGAGGGCGCCATTCAAGTTTTTTTCTTTTTAAAGATGGCTCCTTACCAGCCATGAGCCATACGTTACCATCTAGTTCCCTGAGCCTTGCTGTGTACATACAGAATATACATCTTGGATGATTCAGCATTTTTTGGCACTTTGGGCCCTAGTAAAGCGCGGTATTGCTTAACAATCGTTTAGGATCATCAATTTATACCCGTTATCGTAAATGAACATTACGATTGGTAAATACCTTTAACTATCATAATCAATGATAACGGATCGTAATTTACGATCTCCTTAGAACACCATTGCGGTAGTTTACTACCGCATGGTTTTTCTGCGACCGAATTTCTGTTAATTAATAAACATCGGCTAATGTTACTACTTATCTTAATGCTAAATTGCGATATCTGTGCGATGTTAGACTATCCTTCATTCCAATACACCCGCTCTCTGCTTTCTCATGTGAATACAATCGGAGAATTACTATTCTCTGGACAAACCTCCCTTCTGGATTCAATACGCAGTTTGCACATGTAAGGAAATCCCGGAGGGGATTCACCCACAGCATGATTTCAACTCCAGCTATCAACTGTCGTTAAATAGTCCCACTCAAACTAGCGCAAACCACGTATTGAATAGTTTGTGCGGGCTGCATGTTGTCTTTCACAGTACCTGTGCAATGAATGAGTTAGTGGCCTACCCGATATTGAATTGTTAGTGTACTTTAACTCCTGAAAGAGCTCTTGATAAACCCCCGAAGGTGTCTAAAAAGTCAACTAGACATAGTCAAATACAGGCTGATCCCCTTATCTTTTCAGGTTTTCTTATCTACCTAAAGACTAATGCAAGAGGTGGTTTGGGGAAGTTTCAGCTGGGAAGAGGCACCAAGGGAGACTTGCTTTGGGCACCAAAATGGCCAGAACCAGCCCAGTAAGGCAACAGCTAAAATTCCTCCAGTCATTGACACCTGCCTATAAAGAGCCTTTCAACTTTCCCCATCCAGTTATATTAACAGAATTGAAAATGAAAATGTTGTATTTAATTTATTCTGCTGTAAAGTTCTTCTATACTTGATTATCATTAGCATTTTAGTATCCCGTTTGTAAGAATGTCTACGAGGACTTCATGCTTTTGCCTTATTTAATGGCTATTAATGTAGGTATGAAACAAAGTAAGGACTAGATGTACAGAAAACAGAGACGGAATCAATAGTCATGTATGTAAAATGCTTTGTGTTTCCAGCTGACTCCTCACTTGGGCTGTAAAGTGTGTAAAGAATCACTGGTTTTAGATTAAGGAGAAATCCTGATAAAACTATTTTTTTAAGGACATAAACAGTGACTCCTGATCCAAAAAAAATATTTTACTCATAGGAAAGATACGCTTGTGTGAAACAATAAAATCTTTCACTAAAGCAGGCCCTGAAGTTATGTTTCGTTCTCTTCACCTTTCCCTTAACACAGAGCAAAATAAGACATTTTATTTTTGGGACAGTTCATCTCTTCCAGGGTGAATTACGGAGCATCTTAAGCCAGTGGCTTGGGTCATCGGAGGGGTTAGAAGTAATAAGAGCAAGTGATGCATTGTTTAAATCTCATTTTCTGGGTTAAAAGTCAGGAAAATTGTTTTTTTAGAATAAAAGTGTTGGATTAATAGATTGATGAATTTAACAGTCTCCTTAAACTGAAGCCTGATGTTGGATTAATATTTATCTGTTGACTTAAGGTAAGAAATGTTCTTGTAAATTCATTTCAGTTGATTTTCTTGGTTTTTAAATGATCAGAAACGGAATTTCTGTTCCTAGAAGCAAGATAAGATGATTAAATACAAAATGTTAAACAAAATTCATTGATAATTATATGAATTTTTATTCTAGAAAGAAAGTATATTCAATTGTCGCGAAAACAAACTGGCTATTTTGCAAATATATTGCAAACCAAAATAATTGCGTATGCGTTTTTTTCTTTTTTTTATACTATATACAAGAAAACAATTTCTTAATGTGTTGCATTTTAGAAATAAAACACAGTTTGCGAACTTTTTCTTGTTTCTTTTTTTACATAACACTTTAACTGCTCATCACTATATAATTAATAACAGTAAAAGTGCAGTTGGTAAAAATAAATATAAAACATATGATTGCAAATAATTGGTAAAGTGGAACTCTACAGGTTGAAAATATTTCTCCGTGTATTGCCCATTCTTATTTCCCTTTATTGGGATCAGGTTCCAAAGATACAGCCTTTCAAAATCAGAAAATCTAGTTAGTACTAGAGATGTTCGAAACTGTTTCGTTTTCGAATTTTCGAAATTTATGGAAATTTCGAAGTTTCGATTTTCGGTAATCATCTATTTTCGAAAATCGTCTACTTTCAGTTTTCAAAAATCATCTACTTTCGATTTTAGATTTTCAAAATTCGTCTACTTTCGATTTTCAATAATTACTACTTTTATTTTCAGTTTTTGTTGGGACTTCGAAACCCTCAGATTCGATTCGAAACTGGGTTCTAATTGAACCCACATACATCTCTAGTTACTACAGCAGCGCCTGACTACACTGCAGATGCTTTAAACCCAAAGGGTAAATGTATGTATCAGTAAGTTTCTGTACAGTAACAATTTTTATTGTCAAGGAACCAGAAGGGAAGTTTGAAGAGAAACATACAATAACTATCATAGTAATAAATAAATATAAACTATTTCTTATAAATCTATTACTTAGAGGATTATGTTAATGGTACATACAATGATTCTGTGCTCTTTCTAAGGAACCAAATTAAAGGAAAGGATACATTGTTTGATTCAGCTAAATATGAGAGAAAACATGTTTTTGTTGTTGTCAAAGAAAGTTTAATTGGATTTTCTTAGATTTATTTCATTTCTGCATTCTGATACCAGCTGGTATATAAATACAATCCAGATGGTACAGTGACAGTGTATTTCTAAATCTTAGGATTGTTGGGCAGACCTTAAAGGACGTATGGGGACAAACTATGTTTTAAGGGGATTAAGAAAGGATATGGGAATATGAAGAATAAAACTGTTTTGGGTAAACTGTATTACCCAAATATTATATTTTTTTGCGTTTATATGATACAAAATTCTTCCAAATAGAAACCCACACAAATTCATTATACTTTCTTATCCCCCCTAAATGTAAACATTATTTTACATTATTGTCTTCCATTTTAACAACTTTTGATGGTACATTTTACATTAACAAAACGCTGCAAGTTATAGCTTGGGTTAGGGTTGGTCAAACATTGCCTTACACCTTTCTATGCTGTCATGTCCCTGACGTAGTCAGAGAATAAACCAATTTCTATAGACAGTTTTTTTGTTGTTGTAAGTTTGCATTTCTATACACTGATTATAATATGCCATTCACTATAGGGACATAAATATAAAGGGGGGCGTTTTCAATATTTTGCATAGATTTAGGATCGCCTGTAAATACCATTGCGGTATTTTGGTACCACACAATTGTACGTACAAACTTTCATTCATAAATGTACGATTGCGTCCATATCGTATTTTTACAATAACCTGCATTTTCTCAAATTCGTGATACCATTTAAATATGCGCCTTAAAGATAATCATGTATTTATAGGTGTTAAATAAAATGGTTCCGACGCTGCAATGTAGACGCTTCCTGGCAATGGCAATCATACAGTTATTACTCAGTTTGGAGGGCAGATGAAATGAATCTATTATCTCCATTGCGTTGCATTGTCTTAAGGTTTTAATACTCTGGGCTGTTGTTTCATTGGTTTCCTACTTGGTATCTATACTGTACTGTAGCTTTACAATTCAGAAGGTCGGGTCACTAAATCTAACAAATTCCCATTAATGGGTGACGTGTCCTATTTGGGTTCTGTTTTTAATTCACAGCCATCCCAATTCTGAATAAATATTGTCATTCCTGTTGAATGTTTCAATTGATCTGGAAGGTATTATTACATTTTTAACCATATACAAAACCTAAATGTATTCTGACTTCTCTGGTTTTCCATTATTTCACATGCTCAGTGATTTTTCTTACTTCTATTGATCCGTTTTATTAAGATTTGTACCATATTACTGAAGTCATGTTGACTATGGCGGATATGTAAGCTTCTTAAAGATATGACATGTTTAAGGGTTACTGAAAATAAACTTGACTCTGCTTGACACATTCTGCAGTTTTAATGACTGATCATAAAGTTCTTCAATGGATAAAATACGGTATTCACACTCATCATACAAATTCTATGGAAGTCCAAAAAATCCACCTACAGCCACAGTGGCGTAACTATAGGGCCCGCAACGGCGGGGGACCCGGGTAGTAATAGGGTCCGCAATCCTTCCCAAAGGCTCTGAAAACAGATGTTTTTACAGTTCCGTCCTCTTTACTGCATACGTGCGATCAGCTGATTACAGAACCTTAGGAGAGGGAGAGGTTTGTGTCAGGGGTCCGTACTCCATCTTGTGGTGGGGGGCAGGGCCCCGGCAATTACACACCTGTACACTCCACATACAGTCTTGAGTAAAGTTTTGCAAAATTTACTTTTATTTTTATTTGTGGTGGCAAAGCCTGATTCATTGCAAAGATCTTTATTATCGTAAAAAGTTAAAAGGCGAGTCCACCCCCCCCCACCCCTCCCCAAACCTAAAACTTACCAGCTTTGGATGTTCCTGATGATGGGTCTTCATGCTATTGTTGTCACCCCCTTCTAGAAGGTTCAAGTCATTTCTTAAACCTGAATACTACAAAAGATAAGGTGAGCTCTACTTTGTAGTTAAACAAAACACTATTGCTCAAGAATGTCTTGCTTATATATAGGTGTTCGGGTACATGTAACCCAGATTCCAAACTATATCTTATCAGTGTTAGTGGTATATCCACTTACCCAGATGTCTGGTTGGCCTGGGTGCTAGAGCCCGGCGCTAGGACAACATTCAAGCAAAATTTTCCACCAACAGAAAACTCACGCGAACCGGAATTCAAAGGATATAGACTTCTCAGCTCATGGAGCTAAAACCATAGTAAATCTTTTGATGCAGGAAATTGATGTACCGTGCTAGCCAGTCAAAATGTTTACAGGGTCCTTGATCATAGGCACCTCTTAAACCTGTACAAGCATTACAAGCTCGCACATGCTCAGAAGAGGTGACTCAGGCAGCAGCTGAGGTCACAACCATAATTGAATCTGTCACCTGGACGACGGCCTTAGATGGGGGCAGCCAACAATCCCCCAATCCCATGAGAACCTTTAAAAAAAAAAGTATTGGCTCAAATCGCTATCAACTCTAACCACTACCACTCAACTAAAGCGAATTGGATAATGTGTGAAGGGTCAACACTGCAAAATATGACTCAACTTATGAATGTATTATATAAAATATATTGTTTTTTCAATGCTATAATTCAGCATTGCATAGAAACACGTAAGGGTCATACGCAACATTTTATCATTGACAAAACTATAGGCCATGATTGTGTTGGTTATTTATAGGAAAGGACTTGCCTTCTATTCGTAGCCCTGTTATCTATCTACTGGGACTGAGGACCTATCATGGCATGGATTCTATCATATGTACTTTCATTAAGGTTCCCATCATGGATATGGTCACAGAATGTGCAGTGGCTACTAATTTCCTTACAGTTGGCAGTTGGGGACAGATCATCCAGTCGATATGCCCTCTAGTACCCTCAAGGTTTCAATAAATAGGGTAATAGTCGAGGTCCCCTCACGACTAAATAAACTCTAGTAAGACCAGTATAATAAAAATCCAAAAGCAATCACCCCAATACATATAATGATAATTTATATTAAAAAGACCACTTCATATACTATCGCTACGCGTTTCGCCACAACTGGCTATAAATATGCTTGTGAAGTTTCTCATTCTCAGGTCATGGTATATCTGTTGTATTCAATTAATCAACTGGACTTGAAATGTAGTTCTTGAAGACGTTTCGCTAGTTGTAGTTCTTGAAGACGTTTCGCTAGTCATCCGACTGGCTTTCTCAATTCAGAATGACTTGTACAAGAATCTGTGGCAATTACGTACCCTGGAAAATCCCAATTAGCATATCACAGCCAGGTGTTTAAGGGTGTGATTGGATAGTGGCTAAGAGGTGTTATAGGAACGCCCAGAGTAAGTGTCAAAACAGCATTGTACATGCAGACAGTTGGTGTCGAACCCCCCCACCTCTATTTAGGCTTGGTTTCTTTATTTTCACATAAATGGCTTCCTTAACACCTCTCTTGAACCAGTGACGTTCCTTCGCCATATGTTAACATTACAATCTTCAAAGGTATGTCCTTTATTCTTAAGATGCAGATACACGGCTAGTCCTGACCAGGAATTGGCTCTTCTGTGCTGGGCCATACGTTGATGCAGTTGCTGTTTGGTCTCCCCCACATACAAATCAGAGCATTCTTCACTGCACTGCACTGCAATATATGATGTCGCTTTTTCTTGTGTTTGGTATTGGGTCTTTCGGATGTACCAATTGCTGCCTCAGTGTGTTGTTCGGTTTAAAGCAGACAGGGTATACGATGTTTTTTGAAAATTCTTCTTAATTTCTCGGAGACCCCTGCTACATATGGGTGACCATGTTCTTCCCTCCGTCTTGCTTTTCCCCTTCACTGTTGGTATTTGTGTTTCTTTTCTTTCCTTCTACTTCTTTTGACAAGGCCCAGTCTGGATGTGGGGGAGACCAAACAGCAACTGCATCAACGTATGGCCCAGCACAGAAGAGCCAATTCCTCGGGTCAGGACTCAGCTTGTCCTGCATCTTAGGATAAAGGACATACCTTTGAAGATTGTAATGTTAACATATGGCGAAGGAATGTGACTGGTTCAAGAGAGGTGTTAAGGAGCCATTTGTGTGAAAATAAAGAAACCAAGCCTAAATAGAGGTGGGGGGGGTTCGACACCATCTGTCTGCCATGTACATATGTGTTTAACACCTTACTCTGGGCGTTCACTATAACACCTCTTAGCCACTATCCAATCACACCCTTAACACCTGGCTGTGATATGCTAATTGGGTTTTCCAGGGTACATAATTGCCACAGATTCTAGTACAAGTCATTCTGAATTGAGAAAGCCATCGGATGACTACGAAAACGTCTTCAAGAACTACATTTCAAGTCCAGTTGATCTAATTGATACAAACAGATAAACTGGCTATAAAATGAGGTAGTAGGGATGTATGTTCTTTTAACGCCTAATGAACCAGTTGTGGCAAAACGCGTAGCGATAGTATATGATATACTGTTATTATTGTAGTGTTGGAGACTATCACAATATAGTTGTTGTGCTGCTGACTGATAAAGTTTTTTCAGTCCTTGAAAGTCCTATGTGAGTGACGTCATCAGAGTGGACCGGTGCAGACAGTGTGGACACCGAGGTAAACCCCCAATTCTAGAACACAGAGGTAAAGACAGAAGGCGTTCACACGACAAATGTATAGCTCCCAGTTATCATCATAGGAGCAAACAACTGAAAGGATAAGTACTGTATATATGGTCTAAACACCTAACTCAATTGCAGTTTGCATATACCAAAGGGATTTGTACAACTATAAGTCTCCGCATATAACAACAGGACCCTATGAGAGATTTTCTGGATAACATACTTTTCCAAATTTACTACAAAATTAGGAAATTGTTTAGTGGATATAACAACTCCAACCTTGGTGTTTTATATGAGGATTTATATTATTGTTTTATATTATATATATACTTGTATGGCTGCCACCATTCGTGTGTATATATATAGCTGATTGTCATTTTATGGGTTACTGCTCCCGAGTTTTATGTTTAAATAAGTGGTCTTTTTAATATAAACTGTTTATTGGGTGATTGCTTTTTGATTTCCTGCCCTGTACAACAATGACCGATAACTTGTGCATTTATATGGTCAATGAATTTCTAATATCCTTACAGCAGGGGATGAATTATCCATTGTAATAGTGATATCAGTTCAGCTTGTTACTGTATAGGGCAAGGTTTCTTAAAGGGGGTGCCAGGTGGCACTGGCGTGAGTGCGACTTCAAAGAGCAGAGGTGTTCCTCGGAAATTTGGTAGTGGAAATATTTTCCCCAGTATAAGTTTTTTGTGTTTTTTTAATCTAAAATAAATATTAGTGTAAAATTACAACTCAGTCAATGTACCTTTACACTACGTTTGATGTGAATTCAATATACACCGTAAAGTACAAAACACATGGGTAATTACACTTTAATTCCAACCTTAGGAACACAAGTGTGCCAAGTGTGCCACAATCTGAAAAATTTTGAGAACCACTGGTCTAGAGTACCAGGAATCAATGTCCCCTCTATTGATGTATTTTGTGTGTGGATACATAATAACATTTTGTTTTACATACAGCAATACCTTAAGTGTTTTGTGTACATTTAATATTTAAATAATATTTAAACATAAAAGAAGTTCAGCATCTAAATGTAAACCCTTATTTCCACTAGAGGCATCATTGCACATAGATGGCAGATAATGTGACCTGATAAAAAAAATCATCTTATCTCTGGTGTAGAAAGTTTCTTAAGGGCTAGGCCACACTAATGCGTTTTTTTCTCACGTTTGTGCACGCGATTTCACTCGCGATTGCGCACGAGTTTTTAAATAACATGGAAATTGCGGGAACCCGAAAATTCCTGTCAATTTCGCGATTGTCATCCATTTCCGTTTTGCGTTCAACCATTTTTTTGCGCATCACATGCGTTTTCTTTTTGCGAAATCGCACGCGCAAACGTAAAAAACACGCAATAAGCTCTGAAATCTGAGGTTTGGAGCGTTGTCGTGGTGATGGCCGGCAAAGCGCACGTTTCATTAGCATACCGTCCATTTGTGCTACGATCCGTGCAACGTTGAGCACTACGAGTGCATATGTGGCCCCTCACATTGGTTAGCTTAACAAGCATTTTTCACGTGCAAGTCGATCGCAAAACGCGATTGTAAGCTTTTGAGAATGCAATAGTGGCCTACCCAAAATGGTGGGTTCTCTGCAGGGAAGAGAATTTCTGTAATTAAACACAAGGGCCGTATTATCTGTATTAGACTGTAATGGTGCTGTCGGCAGATTATTAGTAATTACACTGAGGGCACTAACCGACCAACCGGTCTTTCAGGGATGGCAAACTTACTGCCCTCAGATGTTTGAAAGCACTACCCACATTCCCTGGCAGGTACAGACCGCAGCACTTATAGTTTTTGTGGCACCACTTTAAACCTGTGTGCACGGCCGTAGTTCTGTGTTGTGTGCACGAATGCACGCTTAGGGGGGACCTGGTTTGGACGAAGTCTCTACGTATTTATGAAACCATTGAAATGCACTGACAAATCTTCACGTTGAGAGCACATAGTGCATTCTAGATAGGGGTTTTCGGCTGATTTCAATGCAGTCTACGGTGTGGGCCTGTGTCCATTGCTGTGGGCAGTGTGTGAGCGACACCAGGAAGACGATTTGCCAGTTACTGATATTCAATCGGCCTTGAACCTTCATTTCTTTCTTTGTCAGACATTAAAGGGCATTGTACCTGTAAATCCATGACCCTCCCATACCCCAACTTTCCTCCTTCAATGTTTCTGTCTTCCTCCTCCTGTCCCTCCCCCCCACGAGATGTAAAAATCCCTTTGCCCAGAAATTATTTTTTCAGTCTCTGGTAGTACATGATGATATATGGATAATATACGGGACACCCCTACTGAACTTCATGGTAGTACATGATGATATATGGATAATATACGGACACCCCCTACTGAACTTCATGGTAGACATGATGATATATGGATTTATTACAGACAGTGTAATATATAATAATATAATTTTACTCATTCTTAATTCAGCCTTAATTCAGTACTTAACAAAGTACATTGCTCAATTGTATTCGGTGCGTAGGATTTCTCTAGACTGGGATTGTCCAATCATGGCCTTTTAATAAACCCACAATTCCCTGCATCCTCTGACAGATGTAGCAGTTGTACCTTAGCTGTTAGAGAATGGTGAGAGCTGTAGTTCAACTACAGCTGGGAGGCTGTGTATAGACACATGACTGCGCAATTTTTTTTGTGCACTGAAGTTTCTCCTTCCATATATTTGCATACTCCCAACCGTATGGTTTTCTGGGACAGAACCGGTTGAAGGGTCTGTCCCGGTGATGCTTGCAATGTCCCGCGGGAGTGTGTGTGTGTGTTGGGGGGGAAGAGTTGGGGATTGGGTGGGGCTTTGAGATTTGGGGGCATGGTTGGTTGGCCCAGGGGTGGAGCCCTTTATGTCCTACGAAATGTTAGGAGGTATGTATTTGTATTTAGACATATGAATGGGAGCTGCCATGTTGATTGCCTTAGACACTCCAGGGTACACAGCATATTTTATACAGAGAATATACCTTCTGTTTGCTTTTAAACATATTTTGTAGCTTTAAATGCAACAACCAAAATCTCCATTTTGTTAAGCCTGTTGTTGACTTTTCTATTTTCTCCTTAGCAGGGTAACTAAATGGTACTACAATGAGAGGCTCAAATCAGGCATTTCACTACCAGATGCCACTGTCACCCTCTAAACCATTATATGAATGTGTGTAAGTGTGTGTGTTATATGAATGTGTCTGTAGGTGTGTGTATATGAATGTGTCTGTAAGTGTGTGTTGTATATGAATGCCGTCTGTAAGTGTGTGTGTATATGAATGCCTGTCTGTAAGTGTGTGTGTATATGAATGCCTGTCTGTAAGTGGTGTGTGTATATGAATGCCTGTCTGTAAGTGGGTGTGTGTATTTGAATGCCTGTCTGTAAGTGTTTGTGTATATGAATGTCTGTAAGTGTGTGTGTATATGAATGCCGTCTGTAAGTGTGTGTGATTGTAGTGTGTGTGTATATGAATGCCTGTCTGTAAGTGTGTGTGATTGTAAGTGTGGGTATATATGAATGCCTGTCTGTAAGTGTGTGTGTATATGAATGCTGTCTGTAAGTGTGTGTGTATTTGAATGCCTGTCTGTAAGTGTTGTGTGTACAAGAGTGCCTGTCTGAGACAGTTTAAGTGCCTGTGCAGAGTGTTGTCAGTGATAAAAAGTTGAGTGTCTGTGTATGGTTGCCTATCTGTAAGTGAGTGTAAGGGTGTTGTCTGTGAGTTAGTGTCTGTGGAGCCTTTATTGACAAAGCACAATTTTATCGCTCTCTAAGCCTTATTACATTACTATTTATTGTTTATTCCTATGAAAATAATGAAATGGCCCGAGAAGGATGACACAAAATCCATGCCCACAGCGTACCGGGTGGTGGACGTGATTCTGTACAATGTGTCCTTTTTTCTCAGGGCATTTCATTCTTTTTTCCCCTTTATATGGAAACCCTAGGTAAAATGTGCGAGAAGCTATTGCTGGAAAGGTTTATCAGTATAAACTAACACTTCTTGCTGGAACTCTTCCTGTTTTTCAGCAGCTTGCAGAATGTGACCAGCTTGTAGTGATGTGATCAGCCTCTGCCTGCAGTTATAGCAAATCCCCCCTCTCAAGTCTGTGCAGGTAATTACTGCCATTTCTACCATTACCGGATAAAATAATGTATTTTTTTAAATCCTAAAGCTCTTTCCCAGAACCGTTATACATTGTACAATTCCATTTATTTATTTTTATTTTATAATTCATTTTATTAGTTATTTCTAGGGTGGGGTTGGTTAGCAAATTTGTTGATATGTTCGTCCCCCT
Organism: Hymenochirus boettgeri; assembly: GCA_019447015.1. Classification (NCBI taxonomy): domain Eukaryota; kingdom Metazoa; phylum Chordata; class Amphibia; order Anura; family Pipidae; genus Hymenochirus; species Hymenochirus boettgeri. Next base: position 24,197,517 of record CM033476.1, on the reverse strand, counting down.
TTATTTCAGACATTGCCAGCCAATTTCATGGGACATGAATTTTAGAATTTGCTAATTTGTGATGTATAAAGAGTTATGGTGATTTCATATCAACAGTCTCGGGCAATAAGTTAAAAAGATGTAAAAAGATTTACTATTGGATTAAAGGGGAACTAAACTTAAATAAACAACCCATCCATTGGAATTAAGGGAAAATAAAGTATAGGGAGGACGTTTGGGATTTATACAGTGATGAGAATAAGAAAACAATCCACACACAATGTTTTATAGAAAACATTTTATTTTATTTCATTGACCCTATCCCGATTGACCCCAGAGTTGGTCCAGAGAAGGCGAAAAACCCCTCTGAACAAGGGCCAGAAGGGGGAAAAATTCCTTCCTGACTCCATGTGGCAATCGGATAAATCCCTGGACCAACTAAATCCGAACCTAAATCCCCTCCCTATGACTGTACTTAGGATCAGGCTTCTTTGACCCTGCCCCCTTCCCCATGGCCGACAATTCACGTGGATGCATTGACTATGGGAAGACATGCGTTCTCATAGTCTTGGTAAGTGTATGGGTGCTTGGACAGCGAAAACGGCCTTTCGGGACAACAGTGATGATCTACAGGTTGGATCATCAACGTGCCCAACTGAGCGCCCTACACTTATCAACTCAACCAAAAGGCCTTTTGTTCAGGCATTATTAACGATCTGCTGGGTCGGATTATCATCAGTGCCCATCTGAACAATTATACATTTACCAATACTCGGACAAAATGGCTGGTCTGTACACCATGCAGCATCATGGGTCGGGCCTGCGATCACAGTGTGTGCAAATCTTTAGTTTAGGTTTTCTCCTCTTTAAATACCCAAATCCTATTGGAAAGAATCCCAAATTCTACCCTGTCCTAGAGTTTAACCACAGGAAGGAGAATAAAATAAATCCTTTGACTTCTTGACTTGAAGAGCAGTGAGCTAAGAGGGAAGAGACAATAAAGGGGATTAGGCAGTAATAATATTAATAATGTGTTGCTGTGTTAGTAGAGGGATCACAGGCAGACACCAGACTGGGGTCAGGGAAATAAATTCTATTACTAGCAGAGGAACGAGAACTTACTTATCACTCAAACTCTCTTCTTCTCCACTGGATGGATCCCTGGTTTTCCTAATCAGAGTCTAAGTTCCATTTCATAGACAGAGAGTGCAAGGTGGACCGACTGGTACCGGACTGAAAATTACAAACCAGTGGGTTTTATTGGTGGCAGATAATATTTCATCCGCAGTAAAATTTCCCCTTCTGGACTACTTCTTCCTGTAACAAGGGATGGTTATATATGCCCTACTGAATTCATGGGTATATATGATATATATGGATAACTATAAACGGACGCACACTACCCTACTGAAGGCTTCATGGTAGTATTGATGATATATGCGATAATTAGCGTGACACCCCCTACTGAACTTCATGTAGTCATGATATATCATGTGATAATTACGTATCAACCCCCTACTAACTTCATGGTATACATGATGATATATGGAGAATATAGCGACACCTCGCACTGCTAGCGGACAAAAGCCCCCCCCCTACGAACTTCATGGTAGTTCATGATGATAATATGGATAAGTCTACGTACAGCCCGGCCCCCTACCTGATCTTGCATGTAGTAGCATGATGATATATGATAAATATGCGGACACCCCTCTAGCTCTTGAACTTCATTAGTACATGAATGATATCTAGGACGTAATATACCGGCACACCCCCCCTACCTGAACTTCCTGGTAGTACCCTGCCTGATCATGGTCAGATCCGGCCCATCACGGACACCCCCTACTGAACTTGCCTGGTAGTACATGAAAATGTATATGTTTAATTACCGACAGGTAATATATCATAATATACATTTTACCTCAGTCCCTAATTCATGCTTAATACCTCCACGGACGCCCCTAATTCAGCTTATCTATTAGGCATTACCAGTGCTCAATTTGTATTCGTGTCGTAGATTCCCTATAAGACTGGTGATTGTCCAATTCATGGCCTTTTAATAAACCCACAATTCCCGCACCTCTGACAGATTGTAGCAGTTGTACCTTAGCTGTTAGAGAATGGTGAGGCTGTAGTTCACTACAGGCTGGAGTGACTGTAACACTTGGAGCATTGCAGTATGACTGCGCAATTTTTTTTTGTGCACTGAAGTTTCTCCTTCTCCATATATTTGCATACTCCCCAACCGTCATGGTTTCTCTGGGACAGAACCGGTTTGAAGGGTCTGTCCCGGTGATGCTTGCAATGTCCCGCGGGAGTGTTGTGTGTGTTGTGGGGGGCGCAGAGTTGGGATTGGGGTGGGGCTTTGAGATTTGGGGTCATGTTGGGTTTGCCCAGTGGTGGAGCCGGCTTTTAAATGTCCTACCAAAATGTTAGGAGGTATGTATTTGTATTTAGACATATGAATGGGAGCTGCCATGTTGATTGCCTTAGACACTCCAGGGTACACAGCATATTGTATACTGAGAATATACCTTCTGTTTGCTTTTAAACATATTTTGTAGCTTTAAATGCAACAACCAAAATCTCCATTTTGTTAAGCCTGTTGTTGACTTTTCTATTTTCTCCTTAGCAGGGTAACTAAATGGTACTACAATGAGAGGCTCAAATCAGGCATTTCACTACCAGATGCCACCTGTCACCCTCCTAAACCATTATATGAATGTGTCTGTAAGTGTGTGTGTATATGAATGTGTCTGTAAGTGTGTGTGTATATGAATGTGTCTGTAAGTGTGTGTGTATATGATTGCCTGTCTGTAAGTGTGTGTGTATATGAATGTGTCTGTAAGTGTGTGTGTATATGAATGCCTGTCTGTAAGTGTGTGTATTTTAGTAGGTTTTTTATGAAGCCTGTCCTTAAGTGTTTGTGTATATGAACTGCGTTTAGTTAGATGTTGTCTGTAAGTGTGTTGTATATGAATGCCTGTCTGTAATGTTTGTGTATATGAATGTGTCTGTAAGTGGTGGTGTAATATGATGCCTGCTGTAAGTGTGTGTGATGTAGTGTAAGTGCTGTTTTGTGTGTGTATTGTAGTGTGTGTGTATAGTGCCTGTCTGTAAGTGTGTGTGTATATGAATGCCTGTCTGTAAGTGTGTGTGTGTTTGAATGCCTGTCTGTAAGTGTTTGTGTGTACACGAGTGCCTGTTCTGAGACAGTTTAAGTGCCTGGTGCATGAGTGTCTGTCAGTGATAAAAAGTTGAGTGTCTGTGTATGGTTGCCTATCTGTAAGTGAGTGTAAGGGGTGTCTGTCTGTGAGTTAGTGTCTGTGGGAGCCTTTTATTGACAAAGCAACAATTTTATCGCTCTCTAAGCCTTATAATTACTATTTATTGTTTATTCCATGAAAATAATGAAATGGCCCGGAAGGAATACACAAAATCCATGCCCCCCGCGTACCGGGTTGGTGACTGATTCTGTACAATTGTGTCCTTTGGTCTCATGGCATTGTCATTCTTTTTTCCCCTTTAAGATGGAAACCCTAGTAAAATGTGCGAGAAGCTATTGCTGGAAAGGTTTAATCAGTATAAACTGAACACTTCTTGCTGGAATCTCTTCCTGTTTTCAGCCAGTTGCAGAATGTGACCCAGCTTTGTAGTGATGTGATCAGCCTCTGCCTGCAGTATAGCAAATCCCCCCTCTCAAGTCTGTGCAGGTAATTACTGCCATTTCTACCATTACACCACGGATAACTAAGTATTTTTTTAAATCCTAAAGTCTCTTTCCCAGAACAGTTTACATGTACAATTCCATTTATTTTATTTTTATTTATAATTTCATTTATAGTTATTTCTAGGGTGGTGTTGGTTTTAGTCAAATTTGTTGATATGTTTCGTCCCCCTTTATTTCAGACATTGCCACCAATTTCAATGGGACATGAATTTTAGATTGTCTAATTTGTGATGTTAAAGAGATTATGGTGATTTCATATCAACAGTCTCGGTGGCAAATTAAAAGATGTAAAAGATTTACTATTGATTAAAGGGGAACTAAACTTAAATAACAACCCCCATCCCATTGGATACTATTAAGGGAAATAAAGTATAGGGAGGACGTTTGGGATTTATACAGTGATGAGAATACAAAAACATCCACGCACAATGTTTTATAGAAAATCATTTTATTTTTATTTCATTGACCCTATCCCGATTGTACCCCAAGTTTGGTCCAGAGGAGGCGAAAACCCCTCTGAACAGGCCGAGGGGAAAATTCCTTCCTGACTCCCTTGTACGCGGATACATCCCCGGACCACACTAAATCCCGACCACCTAAATCCCCCTCCCCCCTATGACTGTACTTAGGATCAGGCTTCTTGACCCTGCCCCCCTTCCCCATGGCCGCACAATTCCGTGGATGCATTGACTATGGAGACAATGCGTCTCATAGTCTTGGTAAGTGTATGGGTGCCGGACAGCGAAACGGCCTTCGGCCGACAACAGTGATGATCTACGGTTTGATCATCAACCGTCCCAACTGAGCGCCCATACACCTTATCATACTCAACCACAAGGCCTTTTGTTCAGCATTAATAACGATCTGCTGGGTCGGATTTCTATCAGTGCCCATCTAACATTATACATTTACAATACTCGGACAAAATGGCTGTTTCGTACACCATCGAGCATCATGGGTCGGGCCTGCGATCACACGTGTGTGCAAATCTTTAGTGTTTAGGCTTTTCTCCTCTTTAAATCACCCAAATCCATGGAACGAATCCTCAACTTCCCCTGTCCCTGAGTTTAACCCGAAGGAGGAGAATAAAATAAATCCTTCTTGACTTCTTGACTTGAAGAGCAGTGAGCTAGTAGGAAGAGACAATAAGGGGATTAGGCAGTAATAATATTAATAATGTGTTCGTGTTAGTAGAGGGATCACAGGCAACACCCAGACTGGGTCAGAAATAATTCTATTACTATCAGAGGACGAGAACTTACTTATCACTCAAACTCTTCTTCTCCACTGGATGATTCCCTGGTTTTCCTATCAGAGTCTAGATTCCATTTCCTAGACAGAGTGCAAGGTGGCCGACTGGTCCCGGACGTGAACTATTACAAACCAGTGGTTTTTATTGGTGGCAGATAATATTCCATCCGCGTAAAATTTCCCCCTTCTGGACTACTTCTTCCGTAACAGGGATGGTATATATTGTAAAAGACAGATCATTTTATATCCCACAAGTCAATTCACATTATACAGTGAGGTGTATCACATAATGCATACCACACCCAGCCAGAGAGGGAGCACTGCAGGAAAAGAAAACACTAATGCATATAATGTAATGATAGGAACGCTTTATACTATGGTTAGGAGTCTGGTCATAGTAACGAGTTTACTGATGTATAACCACACCCTCTCCTTCTACTTATAAACCCCCTAACAATTTATCTTTTATTAGACTCAAATCTTCCTCACACAAGGAATCTTACTCACATTCTTACTAAGGGCCATTGCAGGAGCATCCTTCTTGTCGCTCTGCTCACCTTCCTCTCCAGACTAGCCGCTGGCCATATACCCTTTTCCCACTGGATGGTCCCTGGTTTTCCTAATATCAGACAGAGAATAAGTACCCATTTCATAGAACAGAGGTAAAGGTGTACGCGACCGACGTGGTCCGGACTGAACAAACTACCAGTGGTTGCGGCGTTGGCTGATAATATTTCTGACGCTCATGGAAATTCTCTTTCTGGGCTACTTCCTTCGTAACAGAATGGTATGTATTGTAAAGACAACAGTCATTTTATATACCCACAAGTATTTATTATCACAGTATGCAATACCACACCCAGCCAGAGAGGGTACTCATGCATGATAGGAAATATAGGTAATGTAATGATAGGACACACTTTATCACTATGGTTATGGAGGTACGTTCATAATAACGAGTTACTAATGATATAACCAACACCCTCCACTTCTACTTATAACCCCCTAACATATTTATCTTTTATTAGACTCAAATGTCTTCCTCACACAATGAATCTTACTCACATTCTTACTAAGGCCATTGCGGAGCATCCTTCTTGTCTCTGTCACCTTCCTCTCCAGACTTAGCCGCTGCCATATACCTCTTTCCCACTGATGGTCCCTGGTTTTTCCTAATCACAGACAGAGAATCGTCCCATTTCATAGACGAGAGTGTTAAGGTGGACCGACGGTACCGGACTGAACTAATACTAACCAGTGGTTGGCGGCGTTGGCTGATAATATTTCTGACCTTCATTAAGATCTCTTTCTGGGCTACTTCCTTCTGTAACAGGATGGTATGTATTGTAGACAGACAGTCATTTTATATACCCACAAGTCATTTATTATCACAGTATGCATAACCACAACCCAGCCAGAGAGGAGCACTGCAGGAGACAGGAAACACTAATGCAGTAGGGTAATGTAATGACAGGACACACTTTATTACTATGTTATGGAGGTTACGGTCATAGATAACGAGTTTACTAATGATATAACCACACCCTCTACTTCTACTTATAACCTCTAAATATTTTGTATGTCACATCTAATGGTTTTCTATTAAACACCCTCAGTACCATAAAAATACATTTAATTCACAGAGAATGGAGATTTACCTTTGTTTTGTTTTTGGATACTCTCACAGACGTCTGGAGATATCTAACATTTTTTTTGGATCATTTGCAGCTGTTTTACAGGGTCGTCCTCGGGATGGTCTCCTTGGGTCTTAATCCATGTCCTGCTAATGATCTGGAAGATTCTAGAATAGCCCTCTTCCTATTACCCACCCGGATAGTCTTCTCTGATAGATATGTCCTCTGCAAAGTAAAGATGCAGTTCCTTCAAATAGAATTGGTTCGTCACAGTTCAAGCCTGTTTACCAGGTCTCGGAAATGGCCTTAGATTCACGAGACTTGTTGCTTTCTCATCCACAGATTGATAAACTGTCTCCGTAACTTTTTCTGCTTCTCTCCATCTCCGGAAATTATCTACAGCTTCTTTATGACATGGAAATGATTCATTAGATCTGCAATGTCCTCAAACTTTTTATAGATTTCTGATTCTCTCTTCAGAGTTCATTGAATTTATCATGTTTCTGGTCGAGTTCCTGTTTGACTTCCTTCTTCTTTCTCCAGCAGGTCCAGTTCCTCCTGTAGGCATTTAGCTTCTCTTTTCTCTGGCTGCCAGCTCCCGCTCCTTTGCAGCTGTTTTTCAGTTCTGCTGTCCCCAAAGTGGCCTTTTTCATTCGGAATGGTAGCCTCCCATGTCTGGCTCTTGGGCTGTCAACTCCATCACCGTGTTGGATTTTCCATTTTGCTTGTTTAGTATTCTCTGTTGCGGCCTGTAATTGTTTTTGGCAGGTTTCCTTTCCTCGTGTGCAGCGGATGGCAAGGGGAAGTCGCCTGTTTACCATGTCGGGTTGGTATCCGTGTGTTATGTATGGGGTCCTGCCGACACCAACGATAGAAATCCTTTTAGTATTCATCTTGTTCGTCACGAAGAAAGACACCTCGGTATTAACGTCAATTTTCAATACTAATTTCCCTTTTACTCTCTGTCCCAATCTAAAATACAGGATCTCAGCAAACTTACCTCACTTCCTGCAATATAAAACAGATGCAATGATTTTTACAGCAGCCCTTATATACCCCCAGTCTGTGACTCCATCTAATTAGCATATCTTGATCGACCATTACCCCTAGACTGCGAGACCACTAATAATCAACATTGGTCACATGACCCTAGCTTGACCATCACCAGTTTTATATTGGAGGCCATGCAACGACAGCAACTTTGGAAAATGGCGCGTTTGAAAAAATTGACAGTTAAAAATGGTCAAAATGGGCAAAAGAATAGCAAAATTGAATAACAATGATTTATTGAAGGATAATGTGTGTGAGGGGAGCAGAATTGTCAACTTCTTTACACCAAAGCCATCCACAGAACCATGTAACCCCGATAGAAGTGCCAGACACATCTAAGTACCATGTCCCCACCTGTCCTAGTTGTACTACATAATATGAATCGGACTGGTGGAATCACTGGGCAGCGGTGAAAGGGCCTTGTGTTTCTATATGGCCATGGAAGTCTCTGGCGTAATAACCTTATATTACACTGAAGGTAGCGTATTATCCCTTATATATTCACACTTTCACACAGTAACCCAGCTTGCAGTACTGACACTCTACAAATCATGATGTGAAACCTTGGCACTGCCAGATGTTTGGAAACTACAACTCCCAGCACGCCTTATAGCAGAATGCAACCAAGGCATGCTGGGAGTTAGTGTTTCTAAACATCTGGCGCCAAGGGTTTGGGGGATTGACTGGATTTACAACAGTCACAATCGACCGTATTGGTCTGGCCGTCCCACACCATGGTGATATTGTCGACCACCGCTACAGGTCACTATTGGTCTCGGACGAACAAAATCTTATGGTGTGTACCTACCGACTGCTAAGTTGTCATCGTCTGCCATGGAACCACTGTATTGGCTTGGCTAGTCACCATTGAAGTTAAGTAGGTTTCCCGTATATTATCCATTATCTCAGGTGTCACCTACCATGAAGTTCAGTAGGTACATGTATGTGTAGTACATGGTAGTACAGTTGATATATGTAGATACCGGACACCCCCTACTGAACTTCATGGTAGTACTATGATATATGGATAATATACGGACACCCCCTACTGAACTTCATGGTAGTATCATGATGATATATGGATATATAACGACACCTACTTAACCTTCATGGTAGTATGATGATATTGGATAATTACGGACCCCCCCTACTGAACTTCATGGTAGTACATGATGATATATGGAATCTAACGGACAACCCCTACTGAACTTCATGGTAGTACATGATGATTATGATAATTATACGGACCCCCCCTACTGAACTTCATGGTATCATGAGGATATATTGGATAAGTATCACGGACCCCCAGACTTAACTTCATGGGTACATGATGATATATGGATATATAACGGACACCCCCTACTGAACTTCATGGTAGTACATGATGAATATGGATAATATACTGACACCCCCTACTAGACTTCATGGTATACAACTGATGATATATGGAAATAACGGACACCCTACTGACTTCCATGGTAGTACTGATGATATTGGATATATACGGACACCCCTACTGAACTTCATGGTAGTACATGATGATATATGGATAATATACGGACATCCCCTACTGAACTTCAGGTAGTCATGATGATATCTGGATAATATACGGCATCCCCCTACTGAACTTCATGGTAGTACATGATGATATATGGATAATAGTACTGGAACCCCTACTGAACTTCAGGGTAGTACATGATGATTATGGATAATATACGGACCCCACTAATTCATGGTTACTGATATATATATAATACGGACACCCCCTACTGAACTCATGGTAGTACATGATGATATATTAGATATATCGGACACCCCTACTGAACTTCATGGTAGTACATGATGATATATGGATAATATACGGACACCCCTACTGAACTTCATGTAGTTACATATGATATATGGATATAATACGGACACCCCTACTGAACTTCATGGTAGTACATGATTATATTGGATAATATCCGGACACCCCTACTAACTTCATGGTAGTCATGATTATATATGGATATATACGGACACCCCCTACTTACTTCATGGTAGTACAGCATGATAGTTGGATAATATACGGACACCCTACTAACCTTCATGGTAGTACATGATGATATATGGATAATATACGGACACCGACCACCCCCTACTGAACTTCATGTAGTACATATGATATATGGATAATTACGACACCCCTACTGAACTTCTGGTAGTCACATGATGATGTATGGATATATACGACACCCCCTACTAAGCTTCATGGTATACATGATGATATATGGATACTATGAGACAACCCCCTACTGAACTTCATGGTAGTACATGATGATATATGGATAATATACGGACACCCCCTACGAACGTCATGGTAGTACATGATGATATATGGATAATATAGGGACACCCCCTGAACTTCTTCATGGTAGTACATTATGATATATTGATATCTACGGACACCCCCTACTTAACTTTCCATGTATTACATGATGATATATGGATATATACGGACACCGACACCCCTACGGAACTTCTAATGGTATACATGAATATATGATAATATACGGACACCCCCTAGCTTCATGGTAGTACATGATGATATAGGATATATACGGACATCCCCCTACTGAACTTCATGTGTACAGATGATATGGGATAAATATACGGACATAACGGACACCCCTACTGAACTTCATGGTAGTACATGATGATATATGGATAATACGGACACCCCTACTGAACTTCATGGTATTACATGATGATATTGGATAATAATATACGAACCCCAGACTGACTTCCATGTAGTACATATGATATATGGTAATTACGGCACCCCCTACTGAACTTCATGGTAGTACATGATGATATATGGTAATATACGGACACCCCCTACTGACTTCATGTGTATCATGATGATATATGGATATATACGACACCCCATACTGACTTCATGGTAGTACATTGATGATATAGGGAAATATACGGACACCCTACTGAACTTCATGTAGTACATGATGATATATGGAGAATATAACGACACCCCTACTGAACTTCATGGTAGTACATGTGATATATGGATATATACTGACACCGCCTACTGAACTTCATGGTAGTCATGATGATATATGGATAATATAACCGGACCCACCCCTACTGAACTTCATGGTAGTACATGATTATATTGGATAATATACGGACCACCCCCTACGTAACTTCATGGTAGTAAGATGATATATGGATAATATACGACACCCCCTACTTGACTTCATGGTAGTACATGATGATATATGGATAAATACTGACACCCCTACTGAACTTCATGGTAGTACATGATGATTATGGATACTATACCGACCCCCCTACTGAACTTCATGGTAGTACTGATGATATATGATAATATAGGACACCCTACTGACTTCATGGTAGTACATGATGATATATGGATAATATACGGACACCCCTACTGAACTTCATGGTAGTACATATGATTTATGGATACATGCCGGACACGCCCCTACTGAACTTCATGGTAGTACATTTATGATATACGGATATATACACTTGATAGTCATGATGATATAGGATAATATACTGGACACCCCCCCACTGAACTTCTGGTAGTACATGATGATATATGGATAATATACGGACACCCCTCTTACTTTCATGGTAGTACATGTGATATATGGATAATATACGGACAACTCCCCCTACTGAACTTCATGGTAGTACATGTAATATATGGAATAGACGGACACCCCTACTGAACTTCATGGTAGTACTGGACGATATTGGATAATATACGGACAACCCCCCTACTGAACTTCATGGTAGTACATGATTGAATAGATGATAATATACGGACACCCCTACTTAACTTCATGGTAGTACATGATATATATGGATAATATACGGACACCCCTACTGAACTTCATGGTAGACATGAATCTGGAGTAATATACGGACACCCCTACTGAACTTCATGGTCAGTACTATAGATAATTGGACACCCCTACTGAACTTCATGGATGATATATGGCTGACACCCCTACTTAAACTTCATGGTAGTACATGATGATATATGGATAATATACGGACACCCCTCTACTGAACTTCATGGTAGTACATAAACATATCTATGGATAATATACGGACACCCCTACGAACTTCATGGTAGTACATGATGATATATGGATAATATACGGACAGCCACTGACTTCACTTCATGGTAGTACATGATTTATGGATATATACGGACACCCCCTACTGAACTTCATGGTATACATGATGATATAGGATAATATACGGACCCCTTCTGAACTTCATTTGGTAGTACATGATTATATGGATAATATCGGACACCCCTACTTAACATTCATGGTAGTACAGTGATATTATGGATAATATACGGACACCCTACTGAACTTCATGGAGTTACATGATAGATAATGGATATTCGGACACCCCACTGACCTTCATGGTATTACATGATGAATATTGGATAATATACGGACACCCCTACTGAACTTCATTGTAGTACATATGATATATGGATAAATATACGGACACCCCTACTGACTTCATGGTAGTACTGATGATATATATGGATAATATCGACACCCCTACTGAACTTCATGGTAGTACATGATGATATATGGATAATATCGGACACCCCCTACTGAACTTCATGGTAGTACATGTGATATGGGGATATATACGGACACCCCCTACTGAACTTCATGGTAGTACATGATGATATATGTGATAATATACGGATACCCCCTACTTAACTTCATGGTAGTACATGATGATATATGGATATAACGGACAACCCCTACTTAAGACTTCAGGTAGTCAAGAGATGATATATGGATTCATAATACGGCAACCCCCTACTGAACTTCATGGTAGTACATGCTGATATTGGATTATACGGACCCCCTACTTAACTTCATGTAGTACATGATGATTAGGTATAATATACGGACACCCCCTACTGAACTTCATGGTAGTACATGATATTATGGATAATATACGGACACCCCCCTACTACTAGTGTAGTACAATGATATGATAATATACGGACCCCCCTGACGTTCATGGTAGTACATGATGATATATGGATAATATACGACACCCCCTACTTGAACTTCATGGTAGTAATGATTATTTATGATAATAATATCGGACACCCCCCTACTGAACTTCATGGTAGTACCTGAAATGATATATGGATAATATACGGACACCCCTACTGAACTTCATTGTAGTACATGATGATATATGGATCATATACGGACACCCCCTACTGCAACTTCATGGTAGTACAATATGATATAGTGGATAATATACGGACACCCGCCCTACTGAACTTCATGGTAGTATGATGATTATGGATACTATAACGACTGGGGTGGGATTATCTGACACCCCCTACTGAACTTCAGGTAGTACATGAGATATATGGATATTACGGACGACCCCCTACTGAACTTCATGGTAGTACCTGTGAATATATATACTTATCGGACCCCCCTACTGAACTTCAGGTAAGTACATGATGATATATGGATAATATACGGACACCCCTACTGAACTTCATGGTAGTACATGATGATATATGGATATATACGGACACCCCCCTACGAACTTCATGGTGTACATAGGATATTGGATAATATCACGACCCCCCTACTGAACTTCATGGTAGTACATGATGATATATGGATAATATACGGACCCCCTACTGAACTCTGTCATGGATAGTACACTTACTCGATGATATGGATAGATAACGGACACCCTACTAACTCATGGAGTACATGATGATATATGGATTAACGGACACCCCTACTTAACTTCCATGTGTACATGATGATATTGGATATATACGACACCCCCTACTTAACTTCATTGTAGTACTGATGATTATGGATAATATACAGACCCCCCCTACTGAACTTCATGGTAGTACATGATGATTATGGATAATATACGGACACCCCCTACTGAACTTCATGGTAGTACATGATGATATATGGATAATATACGGACACCCCACCCCCCCCCGCCCTATTACATGACTATATATATAATACGGACCACCTCCTACTGAACTTCTGGTAGTACATGATGATATATGGATAATATACGTACCCCCTACTGAACTTCCTGGTAGTACTGATGATATTGGGATAACTAACGGACACCCCCCCTACTGACTTCATGGTAGTACATGATGATATATGGATAATAAACGGACACCCCTACTGACTTCATGGTAGTACATGATGATTATGGATAATATACGGACACCCTACTGAACTTCTAGGTACATGATGATATATGGATAATATATACGGACACCCCTACTAACTTCATGGTAGACATGATGATTATATGGATATATACGGACATCCCCCTATTACTTCTGGTAGAACATGATGATATATGATAATATACTGGACACCCCTACTGAACTTCATGGTTGTAACTGATGATATATGGATAATACGGACCCCTCCTACTGACTTCATGGTATGTACATGATATATATGGATATTCACGGGACAGCCCCTACTAACTTCATGGTAGTACATGATGATATATGGAATATCGACCCCCCTACTGAACTTCATGTAGTTACATGATGATATATGGATATATACGGACACCCCACTGAACTTCATGGTAGTACATGATGATATGGATAAATACGGACACCCCTACTGAACTTCATGGTAGTACTGATGATATATTGGATATCTACGACTCCCCCCTACTGAACTTCATGTAGTATATAAGTATGGATATAATAACGACACCCCCCTACTTGAACTTCATGGTAGTACATGATGAATATAGGGATAATATACGGACACCCTACTGACTTCATGGTAGTACAGATGATATGAGGTAAATACGGCACCCCCCCTACTAACTTCATGGTAGTACATGATGATATATGGATATATCGGACACCCACCTTAACTTCATGGTAGTAATGATGATATATGATAATATACGGACACCCCCTACTAACTCATGTATACATTGTATATGAATATAACGGACATCCCCTACTGAAGTCATGAGAGTAATAGATAAAATATGGATATTATCGACACCCCCTACTGAACTTCATGTGTATACTGTATAGATAAACGGACCCTACGATTGTAGTAATATGATTGGATAATTACGGACCCCCTACGTAACTTCATGGTAGTACATGATATATATGGATATATACGGACCCCCCTACTTGAACTTCATGGTATTACATGATGATATATGGATAATATCGGGACACCCCTACGAACTTCATGGTAGTTACATGATGATTATGGATAATATACGGACACCCCCTACTGAACTTCATGGTAAGTTACATGAGAATATGGATAATATACGGACCCCCTACTGAACGCTTCATGGTAGTTACATGATGATATAGGATATATACGGACACCCCCTACTGACCTTCATGGTAAGACATGATGATATATGGATAATTAACGGCACCCCCCTACTGAACTTCATGGTAGTACATGATGATATATGTGAATAACGGACACCCCACTAACTTCAGTGTAGTACATGAGATATTGGAATATACGGACACCCCCTACTGAACTTCATGGTAGTAATGATTATATGGATAATATACGGACCCCCCTACTGAACTTCATGGTAGTACATTTGATATAGGATATATACGGACACCCCTACTGAACTTCATGGGTAGTAACAGATGGATATATGGATATATACGAGACCCCCTAAACTTCATGGTAGTACATGATGATAATATGGATAATATACGGATCGCCCCTACTGAACTTCAGGTAGTACATGATGATATATGATATATACGGACACCCCCTACTGGAACTTCATGGTAGTACAATGATGATATAATGGATAATACGGACACCCCCTACTTGAACTTCATGGTAGTACATGATGATATATGGATAATATACGGACACCCCTACTGAACTTCATGTAGTACAATGATGATATATGGATATATACGGACCATCGACACCCTCGTAACTTCATGGTAGTAACTGATGATATATGATAATATACGGACACCCCCTACTGAACTTCATCATGGTAGTACAGGTAGATAATGGATAATATACGGACCCCCTAACACTTCAGGTAGTACATGATGATATTGGATAATAGACAACCCTACTGAACTTCATGGTAGTACGATGATATATGATAATTACGGACACCCCCCTACGACTTCGAGGTAGTAATATATATTTATTATATACGACAAGCCCCCTACTTAACTTCATGGTAGTACATGATGATATATGGATAATATACGGACAACCCCCTACTGAACTCATGGTAGTACATGATGATAATGGATATATAACGGACACCCCTACTGAACTTCATGGTAGTACATGATGATATTGGATAATATACGGCCACCCCTACTGAACTTCATGTAGTACATGATGATATATGGATATATACGGAACCCCCTACTGACTTCATGGTAGTACATGGATAGATATGGATAATATACGGACACCCCCTACTGTACTCCATGGTAGTACATGATGCATATATGGATAATATACTGGACACCCCCTACTAACTTCATGGTAGTACATGATTATGGATATATACGGACACCCCCTACTGAACTTCATTGTGTACATGATGATATGGATAATATAACGGACAAACCCCATGTGAACTTCATGGAGTACATGTAATGGAATATGATAATACGGACAACCCCTACTGACTTATGGTAAAAAGAAAATAAAAAACAAATGGGATACAGTGTGATATATGGATAATATACGGACAACCCCCCTACGACTTCATGGTATAAGAATGATATATGGATATATACGGACACCCCCTACTGAACTTCATGTAGTACATGATGAGATATGGATAATCATACGGACCCCCTACTGAACTTCATGGTAGTACATATGATATATTGGATATATACGGACACCCCCTACTGAACTCATGGTAGTACATGATGATATATGGATAATATACGGACACCCCTCTACTGAACTTCATGTAGTATATGATGTATATATGGATAATATCGGACACCCCTACTGAACTTCATGGTAGTACGATAGATATATGGATAATATACGGACACCCCCTACTGAACTTCATGGTAGTATCATGATGATATGATAATATACGGACACCCCCTACTGACTCATGGTATTACATGATGATATATGGATAATATACGGACACCCCTACTGACTTCATGGTAGTACATGATATATGGATAAATACGACACCCCTACTTAACTTAGCTTCATGTAGTACATGTATGATATATGGATATATATACGGACACCCCTACTGAACTTCATGGTAGTACATGATGATTATGATAAATACGGACACCCCCTACTGAACTTCATGGTAGTACATGTGATATATGGATATATATACGACACCCCTACTGAACTTCATGGTAGTACATGATGATATATGGATAATACGGACACCCCCCCTACTGACTTCATGGTAGTACATGATGATATATGGATAATATACGGACCCCCCCTACTGAACTTCACATGGTAGTACATGAATGAGTATATGATATATATACGGACACCCTACTTAACTTCATGGTAGTACATGATATAATGGATAATTATACGGACACCCCTACTGAACTTCATGGTATTACATGATGATATATGGATAGATAGGACACAGCCCCTACTGAACTTCATGGTAGCATGATGATATATGGATAGATACGGACACCCCCTACTGTAACTTCATGAGGTACAGATGATATATGGATAATATTACGGACACCCCCTACTAACTCATGGAGGACTGATATTGGAATAACTACACCCCTACTGTACTTCATGTATGTACATGATGATATCTGATAATATACGGACACCCCTACTGAACTTCATGGTAGTACATGATGATATATTGGATAATATACGGACCCCCCTACTGACTTCATGGTAGTACATGAATGATATTGGATAATTACGACACCCCCTACTGAACTTCATGGTAGTACATGATGATATATGGATAATATAACGGACACCACTGAACTTCCATGGTAGTACTATATGATCATATAATATAGGACACCCCTACTGAACTTCATGGTAGTACATGATGATATATGGATAATCATACGGACACCCCTACTGAACTTCATGGTAGTACATGATGATATATGGAATAACGGACCCCCTACTTAAACTTCATGGTAGTACTGATGATTTGGATAATATAACGGACACCCTTTGGATGATATATGGATAATATACGGACACCCCCTACTTAACTTCATGGTAGTTACATGTGATATATGGATATACTACGGACACCCCTACTGAACTTCATGGTATACCTGGATGAATATGGATATATACGGACACCCCTACTAACTTCATGGTAGTACTAGATAGATGAATATACGGACACCCCTACTGAACTTCATGGTATACATGATGATATATGGATAATATGGACCCCCCCTACTGTAACTTCATGGTAGTACATGATGATATATGGATAATATACGGACACCCCTACTGACTTCATGGTAGTACTGATGATATGGGATAATATACGGACACCCCTACTGTAACTTCATGGTAGTACATATGATATATGGATATATACGGACACCCCTACTGAACTTCAGGTAGTACATGATGATATTGGATAATATCGGACACCCCCCACACAACACAGAATGATGATACTATATAATATACGGACATCACCCGTATCTTCGTAACACAGAATAACCAACTGAACTCCATATGACAAATAGATGATCCACCCTACTACTTCATGTAGTAACAGATGAATATATGGTAGTAATAGTACTGACACCCTACTTGAACTTCATGGTAGTACATGTAGATATGGATATATACGGACACCCCTACTGAACTTCATGGTATACATTGATATTATGGATATATAACGGACACCCCTACTGAACTTCATGGTAGTACATGATGATATATGGATAAATATACGGCACCCCTACTGAACTCATGGTAGTACAAATGATATATGATAATATACGACCCCCTACTGAACTTCATGGTAGTACATGATGATATATGGATAATATACGGACACCCCTGACTGAACTCATGGGTGTACGATATCATAGATAATACGCGTACCATTTTGTTTTCTGAGTTCATTATGATAATACACGTCCCTAATGATTCTGGAGTGAGTCCATGTTATATTACTATGTATTCCCTATAGTACATCTTATGGGATTAGTGATATGATATACTAATACGGACACCCTACTGAACTTCTGGTAGTACATGATGATAGTGGATAATATAACGGACACCCCTACTAACTTCATGGTAGTACATAGGATATATATGGATAAATATACGGACCCCCTACTGAACTTCATGGTAGTACATGATGATATATGGATAATATACGACACCCCTACTGAACTCATGTAGTATATGATGATTATGGATAATATTACGGACACCCCACTACTGAACTTCATGGTAGTACATGATGTATATATGATCAATGAGGACACCCCTACTGAACTTCATGGTAGTACATGATGATATATGATTAATATACGGACACCCCGCTACTAACTTCATTTACGTACATGATGATATATGGATAATATACAGGACACCCCCTACTGAACTTCAATGGTATACATGATGATATATGGATAATAACGGACACCCCCTACTTACTTCATGGTAGTACATGATGATATAATGGAGATATATACGGACACCCCTACTGAACTTCATGGTAGTACAGATGATAAATATTATAATACGGACACCCCCTACTGAACTTCATGGTAGTAAGATGATATAATGGATAATATAGACGCCCCTACTGAACTTCATGGTAGTACATGATGATATATGGATATATACGCCCCCCTACTGAACTTCATGTAGTACATGAGAATATGGATAATTACGACACCCCCTACTAACTTCATGGTAGTAATGATGATATATGGATCATATAGGACACCCTACTGAACTTCATGGATAGTACATGATGATATATGGATAATATACGGACAACCCCTACGAACTTCATGGTAGTACATGAGTATGTGGTAGATATAACGGACCCCCTCTGAACTTCATGGTAGTACATGATGATATATGGATAATATACGGACACCCCTACTGAACTTCATGGTAGTACTGATGATATATGGATATATACGCCACCCCTACTGAACTTCATGGTAGGTACACTGATGATATATTGATAATATCGCGACCCCCTAATGAACTTCCCATGGTAGTTACATGATGATATATGGTAATATACGTACGATACCCCCTACTGTATTCATGTAAGTACTGATGATAATGGATAATATCGACACCCCCCTAGACTAACTTCATGTAAGTAAATGATATATATGGATAATATAACGGACCACGCCTCTCACTGAAGTCATGGTATGTACATATGATTATGATAATTACGACACCCCTCTGTAAATTCATGTAGTACTATGTGATATATGATAATATACGGACCACCCGCTATGAACTTCATGGTAGTACTATGATATTTAAGGATACATATACGGACAGCCACCACGAACTTCATGGTAGTACATGATGATATATGGATAATATACGGACCCCCATACGTTACCTTTCCTTGGATAGTACATGATGATAATGGATAATAGGACAAACGTCCCCCCTACTGACTTCCATGGTAGTACTGATGGTAAGAGGGGGGGGGGGGGGGGACGGGGGGGGCCCCTATGGGATACGGGGGGGGGGTTCGATATATGGAAATAAAACTATACGGACACCCCGTACTATACTTCACTGGTAGTACATGAATATATGGATCAATAACGGGACAACGACACCCTCAATCTGACTTCATGGTGCTACCTGAATGATTATGGATAATATACGGACATCCACATACGACTTCAATGGTAGTACATGATGAATATATGGATAATTACGGACACCACCTACTACTCTGCATGGTAGTACATGATGAAATAGGTAAGAAGCCCTAATGTGGAACTGATTAAAACGGACACCCCTACGGACACTCTCATGGTAGTACATGATGATATATGGATAATATACGACACCCTACTGACTCTGGTAATTACATGAATGAATATTGGATAATATTACGGACATCCACCTACTGAACTTCATGTGTATACATGATTATATATGTTATATACGAACACCCGCCCTACTGAACTTCATGGTCAGTAACTGATGATATATGGATATATACGGACCCCCGCTACTGAACTTCAGGGGTAGTAATGATGAGATATGGATATATAACGGACCCCCCTACTGACTTCATGTAGTACATCTGATGATATATGGATATATACGGACAACAACCCCCACTGAACTTTCATGGTAGTACATGATGATAATGAATATATACGGTACAACCCCTACTGAACTTCATGGTAGTACAATGATGAATATATGGATAATATCGACACCCCCTACGACTTCATGGCGTAAAGATGATATATTGATATATACGGAACACCACCTGACGACTACGATGGTAGTGACATATGTGATATATTGGATTAATACGGGACACCCCCTCTGAACTTCATGGTAGTATAATGATATATATGGCATAATACGGACACCCCCTACTGAACTTCATGGTAGCTACATTGATGATATATGGATAATTACGGACACCCCCTACTGACTTCATGGTAGTACCAGATGATATATGGATATATACGGACACTCCCTACTGAACGTCATGGTAGTACATGATGATATAGTGGAATAATATCGGACACCCCCTACTGACTTCATGGTATTACATGATTATATATGGTAATATACGGACACCCCAACACTTAGACTTCATGGTAGTCAATTGATGATCATATGGATATATCGGACCCCCCTACTGAAACTTCATGTAGTACATGATGATTTGGAGAAGTATAGGACCACCCCCCTAATCGAACTTCATGGTAGTACATGAGATATATGGGATAATATACGGACACCTCTACTGACTTCATGGTAGTACATGGATGAATTTTGGATATATAAGACACCCCCTACTGAAACTTGACCTCATGGTAGTACTGATGATATATGGATCATATACGGACCCCCCCTACTGACTTCATGGTCTACATGATTATATTGATAATAACGGACACCCCTACTGAACTTCATGTAGTACATATGATATCATGGATAATATAGAACGGACATAACCCCTGCTGAACTTCATGGTAGTAACATGATGTAATGGATCATAGCGGACACCCCCACTGAACTTCATGGTATGGACATGAGAGTATGGATAATATACGGACAACCCCCTACTAACTTCATGTAGGACAGATGATATATGTGGAATATAATACGGACACCCCTACTGAACTCATGGGAGTAGCCTGATGATATTGGATAATAACGACACCCCCTCTAAACTTCATGTAGTACATGATAAGAGGATATAACTACGACACCCCTACGGACTTCATGTATTACCTGTGATAGATGGATGTATACGAAACCCCTACGACTTCATGTTATACATATATAGATATATACCGTTGACATCCCCCTACTTAACTGTCATGGTAGTACATGATATATATGGATATATACAGGACATCTCCTACTAACTCCATGGTACGTACATGAATGAATATGGATAATATACGGACACCCCTACTGAAACTTCATGGTAGTACATGATGAGATATGGATAATATAACGGACAAACCCTACTGAACTGTCATGTAGTCATGAGATATATGGATAATATACGGCACACCGCCTACTGAACGTCATGAGTACATGATTATATATGGATAATCTACGACACCCCCTACTGAACTTCATGGTAGTACAGTGATGATTATATGGGATAATATACGGACAACCGCCTACTGCACCTTCATGATATAGCATGAATGATACATATGGATAATAATACTGACACCCCTACTGAACCTTCATGGTAGTACATGATGATATATGGATTCATATACGGACACCCCCCTCCTGAACTTCATGTATTACATGATGATATATGGATATATACGGACACCCTACTGCACTTCATGGTGTACATGATATATATATACATATACGGACACCACCTCCTGAAACTTCATGGTACGTACATGATGATAGGATATAGCGGAACACCCCTACTGAACTTCATGGAGTACTAGGATGATATATGGATATATACGGGACACCCCCGACTGTAACTTCAATGGTAGTACATGATGATATAATGGATATAGACGGAACCCACTGAACTTCAGGTATACATGATGATATAATAGCTAACTAATACAGCCCACCCCTACTGAACTTCAATGGTAGTACTGATGATATAGGGATCTATAACGGAAAAATACGGCACCCTACTTAACTTCAGGGTCGTAAATGATGAATATGATAAATATACGACACCCCTACGGAACTTCTGGTAGTTTACAGGAATATTTCTAATATACGTGCCCCCCTACATGAACTTCTGGTATACATGATGATATATGGATTAGATACTGACACCCCTACTTACTTCATGTGTACATGATATAGATGGATAATATAACGGACACCCCCTACTACTTAACTTCATGGGTAGTACATGAATGATATTTGTATATACGGACGCCCCCTACTACCTCATGGTGTAATATTATATGGATATATAGGACCCCCGACTGACTTCCTGGTACTACATGACATATATGGATTATACGGACCCCCCCTACTGAACTTCAATGGTTATTAAATGATGATATATGGATAATATTGGACACCCCCTACTTAACTTCATGTAGTTACATAATGATATAATGGTATCTACGGTACCCCCGACTGAACTTCATGTAGTACAGAGGAATATGGATATTCGACACCCCCTAACTGAACCTCATGGTAGTAATGATGATATAGGATAATATCGGACACCCCCTCTGAACTTCATGGTATACATGTGATATAGGATAATATACGGACACCCCCTACTACACTTCTGTAAGTACATGAGATATAGATAATATACGGACACCCCTACGGAACTTCATGTAGTACATGATGATATATGGATATATAAAGGCCCCCGACTAAACTTCATGGTAGTCACATGATGATTATGGATAATATAATAACGGAAACCCCTACTGAACTTCCAATGGTAAGTACCTAGAATATGGGATTATATACGAAACCCCCTACTTAACTTCCATGGTAACGTACATGCTGATATTATGGGATATATACTGACACCCCGCTAATTAACTTCATGTAGTACATGATGATATATGATATTACGGACAAGCCCCTATCTGAACTTCATGTAAGGACGATCTATGATATAATGGATATATACGGACACCCCCTACTTAACTTCATGGGTAGTAAACTTTGCCTGATGCTTGGTTAATAGCC